>AZIM01000231.1:187900-201783 GCA_000516915.1 Ophiophagus hannah | reverse complement strand
AGGGCTGCATCAGAGTTGTGTTTGACCTCAAGGTGCCAGGGTGGGCATGGCCGAGGTGGACATTGTTGAGGTGAGCGTGGCCAGGATGGGCATGGCCAGCTGAATGTCACTTATAGAGGCTCCGTTTTTGGACATGAAGGCCTCCTGCAGCCCTCTGCCAGTGAAAATGGAGTCTGGAGGAGACTCAAAGGCACCATGGGACAGTCCTTCACTATTTCCAGGGCAGCCCTGTGGGCCACTTCTAAGCAGCCCTGCGGGCCTTGAGTTTGACATCCCTGGTCTACATTAAGCAACTACAAGTTAAACTTTCATGTGTACCTGTATCTTGGAATTATAATAAGTAATAGTATACATCTATTAATACATGTTTATATCTAAAAAGAAGTTTAATGTGAAACAGAGCAGATGATAAGTATAATCACATAATCCACTGTTCTTCTGACTTCTGACATATTACTCTAAGAAAAGTTGTCCAATGCAGCAGAAATTATTTGAACTTTACATCGGAATCTGTCTTAAGATGAAAGAAATGGGCAGTGACCATTTATCCATCATCTGATGAATGGAGAACATTCCTCTGCAGAAAGATGAATATTTAACTGCATTTGACTTCTAAAGCTTTTCAGAACATCTGCAGGATATAAGCTAATGTCTTTCATTACTAGAAAGGGTTTTACTAAATCATCTCCAAAAACTGTAACCATTGTGTAGCTAATATTTTGGTCATTAAAATGTAAGAAAGAAAGAGCAGATATACCCTATCTCTGCAGGCTGTGCTTCATTTTAAAATTATCTGACAATGAAATGCAACTTGCACTGGAATTATTGAAATCTTAGAAGTACAATAGATAAAGATGATGAAAACTGCATTAAAATACAGCTAATCTTGCAAATTAAATTAGTTCTAATAAGGACTTTTTACTGGAGCAACATATTAAAAAGACAGCTACAAAGCTCTTGATATCTTCTCTTCTTCTCTAAATTTACTTATCATACCCCCTTCAGCATAAATAGTTGCAAGAAGTTTTTTTTATTCCACAAGCTTCACTGTTTCAACTAAGCCTCATTGTCTTCAATAGAACTTCCTCTTTCCAAGGACATTTACTTAATCCACTTGAATCAGATTAAAAATTTCAATCTTGCCTAGGAGCAAACTATCTTTGATTCAGGGGACATACTTCTGAGATGTGTTGGCTTGTGCTACATGCAGAACTAAACTGAAAAATTATTTCGATGAAATTAAAATATAATACTCTTCTGATGCTTTAGAAATGATGGTTTTTTTAAAATTCATTGGTCAATTCAAAAATGTAAAAACAACCAGTTGACTAAGTCAACCGGTTAACCTGAAATATTTCCATTCCTATCTTCAGTTAGGCTGATGGATAGAAAATTTTGTCATCTGCATGGGAAAGAGATAATAAATAAAATGAAGAATAAAATTAATATCTGGAACAATCCAGAGCTTGCTACAAAAATGGCAGTCTTGTAATACTGCACAAACTGTTGAAATCAAAAAGAAGACCTAAAAATTTGCCATATAAATATGTCTATTGTTCAGGTATGTATGTTTTAAGGTGAGTTTTTCCTTGCAGTTTCTCAAGAAGCATTCAGAATAATCTTAACTGATGAAGGTGCCTTCCCAAAATGAAGAGGAAATGAAATCAACCTTCTCTTTCACCATTTGTTTTTTCTGCTTCTGTTTTGACCTCCGGGGTGTCCTTCCCAGTTCTAACTTGGAAATAGTGGGGATAGAAATAACTTTTACATGAAACTCCTCTACCAATGAACAGCAATGCAGAAGGGCTGGGGACAGGGTGGGCCCAGCAGTGATAGTAAACTCATCAATCTCTTTCTGTTACATTAAGGGCCAATGCACATTTTTGATGAATACTTTCATACTCCAGTAATTCCCTTGTATAGTCAAAATACATTTCCATCTTTTCTAAGTGACAAAAAGAGGGAACTGTCTGGGAATTTTTACATTTACTAGTTCAAATGTTCTGACAAATGACCCATCAAAGGGAAATTGTTTTAATGTCTCTTCCAGCACAAAAATGCAATTTTCTCTCCAACTCAAGCGTTCCATGAACATACATGAACAGTTTACAAAAGAAGCTGTGGGATTGCAATCTGCCTTCCTTTCATGTCCTTTCCTCTCACATTTGAAGAATTTATCAAAAATTGTGAAGATTCACAATTTAATGTTAATTTTTAATAAATGTTAAAGTGTTGTGTACCATCCTTTGCTGGGTTAGATTTGCAAACCATTTTACCAGGCAACCAACAGCTTGCAATAGTTTGCCAATGTAAATATTTGCCAATGACAATATCACTGGAAGGGAGGATAAACATCTTTTAATCTTTTTCAGACTCAATTTTGGGGGTTTTAATTGCTACTTCTATTCTTACTAACCCCTCTCCCCCTTTAAAACCCTTTTTCTTATTTACAAACTATAGAAAGTCACTCATTTTGTTGTCAAAATGCAGTAGCATGACCTCAGGGTTCATGACTGGCCATAAATGGGCTGCAACATGTGTATAATCCCACATTTTAGTTGCACTGTTGATAATTTTAAGCTAAAACCTGCATGAAAAATATGCTTACCCCATATACAAGCTCTCCCACCATCCCGTTCCAGATTTTTGTCTGTGGATCCCTTGCTCCATATTTTCCATCAGGGACAATAGCAATTTTATACTTGATGCCAATATGCTTTGCAATTTCTGATGCCAGGTCTACACAGTAACCTTCATACTTCTCATTCCCTTCAAACAATTCTCTGTTTTTTTTCCACATAACATATGGGGCTTCCTACAACGAAAGAACAAAAACTGTGAAAGAGAAACAGGTACCATACGAAACAAACATGTTCACCATTCAGGTTCAAACAAAGTTTCATTGTTCACCATCAGTTATAGAACATGTTGTTTTGTCAGGTTTTCACCCAGAAAGATTATAACAAATATTACTGAACAGATATTTATCCCAAAACAGAACAAGAAATCCACAGCATAATTGTGGATTCAATGAATTTCTACTGTAATATTAAAGCAATCGTAACTGTTGTGCATGCATGCATGAATCATACTGTACATATCCAATTAAAATCAAATCCCACTGCTTAAAAGTCTACACTGTTCATGCCCCAAATATGAGGAGACAATTAATCTTCATTAATTATATTTTGTATTTATGTAACTATACAATTATTGTCAATATTGTATTTACTAATCCAAATAATTTAGCTAATAGTCTTAAGTAATTCTTCATGCTGCAAAAACTTGCATGTAAAATATCTTTTGTGAGATATCAGCACACATGCCAATGATCTTGCAAAGTAATTAATACACTTAAATATTTTTTTAAATATTTTTAAGATTTGTTCCTTAGGACATAGATGAAAACTAAAACAAATAAACAATATCCCTGATTAAAATTATGCTGCCTTAATTCATCAACACCTCATTAGTTAATTAGAGCAAGTTAAACCTTATTATAAATTAGATATGATCTAGAAATTGAAATACTATTTTGAGATCTGTGATGTGTCTCTGCCCTATCAATCTGTCATAGTAACTTCAAAATTAATCAGATCAATCAACAGGACTTTTTTTCCTAAGCATTTCTTAATTTGTTCTCTTTGATCTCTTTTCCCATGTTTAATTTCACTGTTAATTTTCATATAGTTGCAAGAAACTATGTAGCCATTTTACTGCAAATAGTAAGAGCAAACACAGAAATGATTGGTAGCACTCAAGCATTTTGTATTCTATTTTTTAGTTTATCCAAAAACTTCATGCAGTAGCAGGCCCATATTATTTAGCTTTTCAAGAGGGATATTTAATATTTAGGGGTTTCTGCATGGTGTCAGTGCTCTTTTCCTCCCCCCAATGATCAAGACACTGTTTGCCAATAGTTACTTTATGTCACATCTCAGTTTTTTCTCATCTACTTTCATTTGAGTTAAATTGTGGCAATAGAAGGCAAATGCATTTTCTGAGAATGGTGATTGCTCCACATTTTAACATTGACATTATGATCAAATGGCTCATGTAATAATATACAGACAAAGGGCAATCAATCAGATATTTACTGTGCTGGTACCTAGGAGCTACTAGGAAAGCAGGGAAATATTACTTCTGTAAGAAATAATGAAAGTAAGAGGGCTAAGTTAAGTAACTCAGTAATATTCATTATTTTGATGAAAAAGTTTTTCTGGGTGTTCCTTGGAAGTAAAGGAGAACTACTAATGAGGAAATTAATATTATCACTGAAAGACATTAGCTATCTCTTGACAATTTTCTTCTCCAACCTACTGAAGTAGGACATAATTTCCTATAGTGACAGAAGTTTGGCCCTAAGAATTAAGTATGTTTCCCTAGAACATTTTTTTCAGAATTTTTCTGCAATTTGCAATTATTCCTTGACAGTCAAGACAACAGTGAATGTGTTTCTATTCAGATTCAGGATCCCTTGAAGAGAGAGGGACAGAAGATCAACAATCCTTTGGAAATGATCTTAACAGTTTGTTATTCAATAATTATTTCAGTTTTTGTTTTTTAAAAATACAATTTATATTGTTTGTAAGACATTTGGAATATTGTCATCTTGAAAGGCAGGATATGTATAGTAATAAATGAATATGGGGCTACTAGTTTATTACAGCATGTACACAAATTTATAATCTGGGAAACTGAGGCTCAAACAAAAAATTGTATATTATAAATTGTAAATGTGAATTATAAATTAAATTTATAATTAAATTAAAGTGGTCTGACATTTACTCAGCATTTACTACTGTAAAAAGTGGTAATATCTTTCATCTGCTGAAATGATTCAGCCTCAGCTTTGTTATCTAAGTTGTCTGCATATATTTATTAATACCCAAATTTATTTAGGAGGCTTGATATCTCTTTTGATGATGATCACATGTTAAAACGCACATCGTATGATCACATATTAAAACACACATGTATAGGCACACATACAAAATGATTCTTAGGAAATTTTCCACTTAGAAATGGCATGACCATTACTTCATCTCTTGGCCAAATTATTGCAACTTCTGAAACACTTCTAGAAAGCCATATAATAATAGCTTACAACATGTAGTAGGCTGCATAACTAAGGGGTTTAGAAACAGGTTTGCCAATGGTTTAGTTCCCGTAACATATACGTGTATGTATACGTATACATACATACATACATACATACATACATATATATATATATCTTGTTCTGCTAAACACTGAAAAAAGATTAATGAAAGGCATAGTAGTGTAAGCAAAGTAGTAGCAGTGTATAATGTGAGGAGTTCCATTCAGAATTTGCTGAAAAAGCTAATAACTTCGTGGATAAATGTACTGTATAATACAATGTTTTGGAGCATCATTAGATACCTGATTTGACAGTATTCCTTTCAGATATTGAAAACATGCATTTGGGTTGAGATCTATCCATTGTTTAGTTGATGTAGTTTTTAATAACTATAAGTCTAGAAAATTTTGAAGCAGATTCTTAAAACTATACTTCCAAAGAAAATCTTTATTTTAAAAGTCTGACAAAGGAAGCTTGTATGGTATAAGATTTAGACAAAGAAATAGCAATAGCACTTAGACTTATATACAGCTTCACAGTGCTTTTACAGCCCTCCCTAAGTGGTTTAGGGAGATTTAGTCAGCATATTGCCCCCAAACAGTCTGGGTCCTCATTTTACCCACCTNNGAAGGATGGAAGGCCAGGTCAACCTTGAGCCTGGTAAGATTTGAACTGCCAAATTGCAGTCAGCCAGCAGTCAGCAAAAGTAGCCTGCAGTANCAACAGTCTGGGTCCTCATTTTACCCGCCTCGGAAGGATGGAAGGCCAGGTCAACCTTGAGCCTGGTAAGATTTGAACTGCCAAATTGCAGTCAGCCAGCAGTCAGCAAAAGTAGCCTGCAGTACTGTACTCTAACCATTGCACCAGCACAGCTCTTATAGTACTTTATTTTTTAATATAAAAATTTATCAGACTGAGAAACCTTTCTAAATCAGACTAATACATTGCTGAAATAGAAAGGAATATATAAAAATGTTCAATTCTCAATCCCCATTTCCCAACTTAACATAACTTTGCACTGCCTTGGCAACAAGGATCTATTAAATTGTAGTAGAAAGATACTTTTACCAGTGATTGTAAGAGAAAATTATTTGCTTATAAACACTTAATATCACTCATTTCCCCCCAAATGCCCGTTAGCCATTGGTGGCATGTGGGGGGGGGGGAATGTTCNNNTCCCCCCAAATGCCCGTTAGCCATTGGGCGGGGGGGGGGGGGGGGAATGTTCAAATGTTACTAACAATTGTCTTCCGATTTCTATTATAGGCAAAACAATCGAGTCACTATTTGCAAAACTCCTGCAGTTTTAAGGTTCCTTTCCATGATTCCTTTCCATGATTTTTAATGAAACAGGTGAAATTCAATTGGAAAGCAATTTATGTGTTAGAAACTAATTCTAGAGATGACCAAGATAATATTCTTGTTTAACTCTTGTGTCAAAAACCCAGATTTATTCATTGCAAAAATCAAGCTGGAATTGCCCTTCCTTTTTTGGCCGGGGGGGGGGGAGGATGGGTGTTAAACATTTTTTTTGACTTAGTTAAGCATCAGATAAACCTATTTAAGGCTTTGATTTCTTATTTCAGCCAAAAAAACAAAAACCCTGCTAAGAATCGTAACAACATTGTTTCACGGTTTGTTGCATTTTGATACCAAGGTTTCAACATCATCGGAAAAATTTCTTCATAAATACAATGACAAATACAAGGTTTTTAATCTATAAAGGTTAATTCCAGAACAGTATCTGCTAGACCAGGGGTGTCAAACTTGATTTCATTGAAGTCCGCATCAGGGTTTTGTTTGATCTTGGGGGGCAGGGTGTGTGTGGCTAGGGGGCGTGGCCAGGGTGGGCGTGGCCAGTATGTTACTCATGTCAGGGGGCATCTGTGGTGGCCTGAGCTCTCTACCAGCAAAAAACGAGGCTCCCAAGCTGTCTTCAGCTGCGATGGCCACCTGCAACCCTCTGCCAGTGAAAACAGATCTCAGAAGGGCCACGTGTGCCCCTCACAAGCTCCATTTTCACTGGAAGGGGCACCACAGGCCAGTCCTTTGCTGTTTCTAGGGCAGCCTTGCGGGCCAGACCTAAGTACCCATGGGCTGGATCTGGCTCCCAGGCCTTAAGTTTGACACCCCTGTCCTAGACAATAGTTAGTGGAGGTTGATATAGATTTAAAAGATGTTCTTGCAACTCACTCCAGAATGTCCTAACCTGATTGTTGAGTCCTACAGAACGTAAACACAAATTACAGGCAGTCCTTGACTTATAATCATTTGTTTGCTGACCATTTGAATGGTGCTGAAAAAAAAAAAGACTTACAACTGGTCCTTGCACTTACAACCATTGCAGAACCCCCTGGCCACGTGACAAAAATTCAGGTGCTTGGCAACTGGCATGTTTATCACGGTGGCAGCACCCCAGGGTCATGTGATTGCCGTTTGCAACCTTCCCAGCCAGCTTCCAACAAGCAAAGCCAATGAGAGAAGTGGGATTTGCTTAATGACCATGCAATTCATTTCACAACTCCAGTGATTTGGTTAACAACCATGCAAAAAAGGTCATATCATGAGCCTCAACTCACTTAACAGCTACCTTGTTTAAAGAATGAATATCTGGTCCCAATTGAGGCATAAATCAAGGATTACCTGTAATACAAGTAACATACACTGATGAAAATTTAAACATGAAGTTACCACCTGTTTGGGAAGATTATATTTAAATTACCCATACCTAATGGGTTTTTTTTCCAGAGCACATTTTAAAGCACTCTTTTCTGCAATTATGGATGGCAGTACCATAGAACTTAGGCAATACACCTGTATCTTCCATTTTTTAAAGTGTAAAATTGTATGCAGAATTGTAACTCTCAATTTATTTGCCTTTTTAATTTCCTAAGGGGCCACAATCAGTGTTAACCTAGAAATTTTCCTAGATGACAGGTCTCCTAAAATCAGTTTTTAATTGCATTTAATTGTGCATTTTCCATAAGACTATATCATATCCAGATCTGACAACAGGTGTTCGCTATTTATCAAACTGTTGAAATGTTATTACATTTTTGGATTGTACTTGATTTGTTTTAATGTAGGTTACACTGATCTTGGACTCTAGTAAAGAAAGTTGAGACAAGATATGAAAGATACATAGAACATAACCACTCACACATTTTGGTTTTTTTATTATTTAAAACACTGCAAATGATCTAAACACTAGTCTAAGCTAAGAATTCTTATATTACACCAATATTATATAAACAATTATGTTAATGCACTCCATGCTTATTTTAGTTAAATAAAGCAGACAGTAATCTTGTTTTCCATATGAGTTTAAGACAGAAATGTAAACATATATACATACAACACAAGAACATATCATTTGGTAAAAGAAGACAGTCTTCAATTTCCTAATATGAGTACATAAATAAGTTGCTCTTATATCTTTATGGGTGAAACAGCATAGAATCACAATAAGCTTAGGAACATATCAAATGTGAGGGTAAAAAGCAAATTGCTGAATTTCTTTAAAAAGCGTGGCATGCATTAGAAACTTACAAATCAATACATATCTGATTTTCACAGAATGAAAAATTGGGCATTACTGATTCCACTTAAATGCAGAAATTGGCTCAAGTACCTGATTTATTTTTTTCCCTCCAGTGGCACTAAATAAGTTTTCTTTAATATGAAAGGCCAATGAACAGAGCACATATTTCTTTATATAACTTTTTCTTTTTTTGGAGAAAAAATGCAAATTCACCAGATTCTGCACTGCACTGTATGTTTGGTATACATAAATGAGTGAAAGAGATTGTTGTTGAATGATCCTGGTCATAATTTGTTTCTAAATTAAACATGGGATCCATAGCTAAATACTGAAAAGTTAAAAGGCAAAAGAAATGCATGGGATTAACTGAGTTTTGAACAGTGCTACATTTAACTGTGGACATAGTTACACTAAGTTTATTTGATTTAAATGCAAATTGACCCTATTAGTACATTACACCAACAACTCACAAGGAGTCTGTTAGTACTTTTCCAAACCAACAAGTTTTACTAAAAGCATAAACTCTTAGATTATGCCACTCAGCTACACAAGAGTTACCACATCACCATGAAGGCTACAATCCATTGGCAATGCCCTAAGCACATCTTGCCACTAGATTGTATTACTTTGTACTCATTAATAACTACTTTATCTTTGGCAATAATATATATCTACAAATCACTGGAACAACCATAGGCACACACATAGCTCCACAGTATGCCAATACCTACACGGCTGACCTGGAACATCGTTTGTCAACTCTTACTTTACAAAACTCTTACTTAAACAAAACTTTACAAAATTTTATTTACTTGAGATTAAGAGCTGCAGTGGCACTAAAAACTGTGGTGGCACAGTGGTTAGAATGCAGGCTACATCTGCTGACTGCCACTGACTGCAATTTGGCAGTTCAAATCTCACCAGGCACAAGGTTTCCATCCTTCCAAGGTTTGTAGAATGAAAACCCAGATTGTTGGGGGCAACATGCTGACTCTGTAAACTGCTTAGAGAGGGGCTGTAAAGCACTATGAAGCAGTATATAACTCTAAGTGCTGTTGCTATTGTTATTCATTAATGGCATTTTAATCTGGACTCATGGTTTCCATCAAGTCCTTAATAATTTCTATCCACCATCACTCTTAACCTTGACCTATCAACAGAACTAGTCCATTTCCCTGATATCATGGTAAAGCTACAAAATGGGCACATTATAATGGAAACCTATCAAACATTAACATGCTTCCCAGCTTCCACACAGAACACACACCACATTTATAATCTATGGCCTGGTTTTAGGATAAAACCACTTTTGTTCTGACCCACTTGATGGACATACTTGATTGATGGAATAAACCAAGCAACTGAACTTCCCTTCTAACAAAATCAACAGACAAATAAATAAAGGCAGATGAATTCTGAAAGATTACCTACTAAAAGACAGGCCACAAAAACAGAACAAAGGATCATAGGGTTCCTTTGTTTACCTACCGAGCATAGCTCAAGGCACACGTTATTAATAAGGTACAACTCATGCAGTACAATAAGCAGTTTCTCAGAAATTTTAACTTGGTATATAGGAAGTTTCCGATATCAAACTAGCTGTTTGGGAACAACTAATCTACACCAGCACAACAGAGCAAGAGACCATAGATCTCACAAAGGTTAAAGGGTTTATGACTATCTCAGAAGGTCTTAAGGAATGAAAAGGGTTGATTACATTAGAATTGCTAATTGTCAGGTACTTGTAATCTGTCTCACATGTAACCTGTATCTGAATAACCATTCTCCTTCTCTCCTTTCCTCATCCATGCCTAAACACTCACAAGATTTTAATATAATTTGTTAGTCTGGAAATGGACTCCTTCTAAATTTTCATAGTTCAACTACTAGTGATTCATCATCATTTTAACCACTGTCTATCCAATGCAGGATGAAGGCCTCTTCTGCATGCTTCCAACTTATATGATCCTGAGCTTTCTTTGGACAATTGGGCCAGCAAGGATACCGTTGATTAAACTTCTTATATCAGATGTTTTGATCCTGAGATTGGTATGGAGCTGGGAGCAAATTCTATTGCAATCCAGTTGAGAATGAATGGGTTCTGGATTAAAAAATACATTCAAGGCAAGGGTGGCCTGGAGATACCCCTAGAACATGTTAGTCTTTTAGATTTTCAAATGTCAGGATTTTTAGTTGCGTGGGGAAATTTTCCATGCAGTAAGGTGAGGTCAAATATAATTTACATTACCCTTTATGGTAACACATTTCTACTATAGCAATGATTTGGTGATGCTATAAATCCGTTACTACTGTATAGCTAAGGCTTCAAGAATTTCATTAAAAAATGAGGCTTATATAGCTATGTAATATAGCTTGAGTAGAATGTTCAAGCCATCTGAAATGTAGCTACACACTGTTCTTTCTTCAAAGTTTCACAGTGCAATTCATCTGAAAATCTTCCATGTTTATTCAAGTCCCCAAAGAATGTTTCCAAAAATATTGGCTATCACATTTTCAAAGGAATGTGAGGGCTTTTTGAGTCACATCAGTTATGGCCTTTTTGGTTTTTTTGGCCTCAAGTCATTACATAACTTTGGGACAAATACTGGTTTGTGGACTGTTCTTGGAAAATATGCTTGGTTTCCATATTGCCCCTATTGCAAGGATTATCATTGCAAGTATCAAGTCTTTCTAGAAATTGTCTCCATAAATAATTGCTTAAATGAAAGGCTACCATTTCATAGTTGTCAATTAAATGGAGATGGATTGCATTAAGGAAAAAGCAAAGATCAAACAAGAGACAAAACCAGAGGTGGTATTCTGCAAGTTCTGACCAGTTCTGGAGAACCGGTAGTGGAAATTTTGAGTAGTTCAGAAAACTGGCAAAAACCATCTCTGACTGGCCCCACCTCCATCTATTATTATCTGCCTCCCGAGTCCCAGGTGATTGGCTGGGTCTTCTTTTGTTTCCCTGCACAGGAGAATGGAACTGGAAAGCANCTGCCACGCCCACCAAGCCACACCCATCACACCCACCAAGCCACAACCACAGAACCGGTAGTAAAACTTTTTGAATCCTACCACTGGACAAAACTGCTTTGAGGGTCTAGGCAATTAACACTTGGTTAATTGAAACAAGAACTTTTTCCCATGAGAAATAAAATGAATCCAATATTAGAAAACTTAATGTCAATTTTATTGTTGGGGAACTTTTCTCTAACTTATTTTTATATACAAGATGCCAATTCTTAGGGCCTTCTTGTTGCTGAATTTCTTCCATATGATTGATTAAAACACATTAATCCCATGACTAAATATATTAGGATGTATACTAAGGAAATGACATAAGCTATGTTGAATCCTTGTCTGGACTAGAATTAATCTGGATTAGAAGCCCTGGCAGTGTTCCTTAATCCTGTTTTAAAATATCTCATTTTTGAGATGATATATTCTGTCATCCCAGATTTTATGGTACTTGATTGCCAAACTTGGCACTGCAGGACATTGGGACACCAGACCAAACATACAGGGGTGCCATGGGATATTTTAAATGTTTGTGATGTCCATTTGTTTTATATGCTATGTTTGCAAAGTTCTGTTTCCAGCTGTCTTTGGTCTAGGGCAGTGATGGCTAACCTTTTCAGCACCGAGTGCCCAAAGAGCGCGCATTTGCATTCCCAAAATGCAATGCATGCATGTCCCCTGCACATGTGCCCTTCCCCGTGCATGCGCATATGTCCCTGTGCATGCACCCCACCCCTGCACATGCGCCCCATCCCCTGCATGTGCCACTCCTCCCATGCATGCGCAGCAGAGACCTGAAGACCAGCTGGCTGGCAGGAGGTGCGTGCGCATGTGCGGTGCAGCTGAGCTGAGGCGATGGCTCGAATGCCCACAGAAAGGGTTCTGCGTGCCACCTCTGGCACGCATGCCATAGGTTCGCCATCACAGGTCTAGGGGCACAGAAAATTACTGAGACATCCAAGTGTTATGAAGCAAGAAAGTCTGGGAACATCTGATCTGGTGTGATACATGCCAAGACCCATGCTCAGACTCTGCTCAGCTAAAGCACTGACATTGAGCTATCATAAGTTCAAAACCTGTAGCAGGCCTTATATTAATGGAACATGGGGAATTATATAGCTCAGTGCTTGATCCTTTTTATGAACTGCATAAATATCCCTTGGAGATCAGCAAATCAGTTTTCTGCTTCAGATTATTTTGGAGTAAAATACCTTGAATGCATCTCCCCCTCAATTTAATAAACAGCTAGAAAAAATGAACAATGTAAACAAATGCCACATCTTGAATGACCATTTTTCTGAATACAATTTTTCACCATTGTTCTATTATTTTCAGAATGTTAGCCCCTTGAAGCAGTCCAGAGAAAAAACACATAAATATTAGCTCTATCCTTATTGTAACGTTACATTAATAAGTATGAAAATATTCCTCCCCTCCTTTCCTTTTACTCTCTGGAAAACTAGGGAAGGTCCCTCCTGAGATGCTTCCTAGTTCCTTTTCCTTCTGTAAGCTGAGATGACTTTTACATGACACTTGTGTAGTCTACAGTTCTTCCTCCTGTGTGCCGAAGTCATTTCTGAATACCATTACTCTAAAAAGTATAATATGCATTTTCTACATTAACTTCTACTTACTGAATTATATAGGGCAGAATATACACAGAAGTGAGTTCTATCCTATGGGAAAGAAGACAGATTGCAATCACAGGGTTCTCCTAGTCTGGGGAGGGGGATTAATCTCAAATCTTTCATGCATTCATGGTCTTCAGATTGGACTACTGCAAAGCACTGTACATGGGGCTACTCTTGAAGAGTATTTGGAAGCTCCAGCTGTGCAGAGTACAGTGACGCTGGCAGTTAATGCCACTGGTTATTTGGTGCATGTGACACCACTCTTCCTTTACTTACATTGGCTTCCAGTGTGATTCCTGACACAATTCAAGGTGCTGGTAGTCATGTTTAAAGCCCTTCATTGCTTTGGACTAGATTACGGGACTATCTCTTCCTGTTTCTTTCTGCCTATCTGATCTGTCAGGAGGGGCATTTTTCGGATACAATCAGTTAAGGAGTATAAGTTGTTGCAGTCCAGAAGGAGACCCTACACTATCTTGAAACCCTACCTTGAATCTTCCCTCCAGAACTCAGGTTAGCCTCAGTCCCAGGTGTGGGCTGCTGGGGTTCACAGGGTATCGGGAGAGCCCCTAGCTAAGATTCTGTG
>AZIM01000231.1:96684-108247 GCA_000516915.1 Ophiophagus hannah | reverse complement strand
GTTGCCCAGACTCCACCCTGCAAGGGATTGAAAGTTGAAAGTGGATGATGATTTATATGGATATGATAATTTGTTTGGGTTTAATTTACACAATGGAACTAACTCTGCTCCACATTTTTGACAGTTTTCTGTTGTACCTTTTCCATTGACCAAACAAAAGATAATCAAATGAGAAGTGGGTTTTTCTGCTACACTAAATTAATCCAGTGAGTCTGGAGAGTTCCAGTGCATAATGGTAGATCAACATAATAAAGTTAATACAAGACCACAGGCATGCTTAATCAAACATTAACAATAATAATACAATATACTATACCTTTCCCCACCAGGATTGTATTTCTAAATCTGTAAATGTTTTACTATACTTTGAAGACTGGTTTCAAATAATGTCTGATGATCAGTGATGAGGTAAACTCTCTTCTGTACAGATACTGGTTGACATATTTAACTCTCCAAATTAAGCTCAGCATATTTTTTTTCCATGTAGCTTTAAGTGAGCATGATAAAAAACGCTATCGAGAATTCACTACCAGTTTTCATGGTGCATGATACTGATTCCATATTGCAGTGCTTCACAAGCCAATTTCACAGGAGGTAAATGTGGGTTTTAATATTTGAGTGTTTGAAGTCATAATTTTGTTCACACTCTTGTTCCTACTGTAGTTCCTACTGTATTGACATGTTTAAGGAATGTCTCATGGTAGCTAAATTTGGCATGAATCTTATATAATTATTAACAAACCCTAAAAAGGATTGTAGTTGTGACGTATCTTGTAACCTTGGGGCATTCATGACTGATTCTATTTTCTCTGCATATTTGCGTAGGCTTGGTGATTCAATGGTATGACAACAATGGGTAATATTAGCTTTTAAAAACTCACAGATACTCCAGAAAAAGCCAGAAAAAGCATCTAAAGCATTACAAGAGGCTAAAAAGTGATGAAAGGTGCCCTCCTGAGGCAGACTCCATTTCTTCTTCCACAAAACAAAAGGCAATGTTGTGGCCTGTCGGCTGCTGGCCCCTCCAGCAGCCAAATCAGATGAGGAGGCAGCGTGGGAGTCAGCATCAAGGTAAACCAAGGGGGAAGAGGGAATGGAACTGTCAGAGAGAGAGAGAGACAGAGGCAGAGCCTGGGCTGTCCATCAGCCCTCAGATGGAGAGTCAACAACCCCCTGGCCTGGAGGTGGATGATGAGGAAGAGGAGAAATAGCTGGGTCCAGTTCCTGACACAGAAGGCAGAGGAGATGAGAGCAGTGGAAATCTATGGGCCAATCCTTGGGACAGAAGAGCCACCACTGCTTATGAAGCCCCACCCTAGCTTTGGGAATAAAAGGCAGGGGGTGGAGATGAATAGGTGTGGCAGACAACTATTAATCTTCTTGCCAGACAGAGTTGTTAACCTGCTGTGTGTGTGTGTGTGTGTGTGAGAGAGAGAGAGACTTTTTGCTGGGGCTGCTGGGGCTCCTAATAAAGGGAACCTTTGTTTAACTACAAAGATTTTGTCATGTTTGGGAGCCGGGTCAAAACAGGCAACCTAAAGCCACCCCAAACAACCCTCATGACTAACATCAAGCACATTTGCAAAGGCTTCGGCATCTTGAATCTTCTTTTACCTCCCTTCCTTTTAAACATTTTCTCTTTTGAAGTCAATTGATTTTGCTCTGAATGTTGTGGGCAATTTCCCATTTATGCACATAGTCAGCTGCAGAGAACTATGGATGCAATTTGCAAATGGCATCACAGCATTTTTCCTAACCAGGACCCAAATTTCACTTTTATCTAAGGTGATTTCATCTCTGGTAATTTACTTCTCTTACAGGAAATCTCAGGTGACATTTATCTATCCCATTCTGAAGAAATACCCTGGCAGACAGTGTATTTATTGATGATCAAGACTGATGTATTTTCCCAGGCTACTTCCATTTATTCTATTTGTGCATTTATGATTGAAGAAAAATGTTTTGTTCATTGAATGTAGTTTCACTTTGCACTACTGATTGGGTAAAGTTGTCAGCCCTTCAAGGTAGACCATGTCAGGAAACAGACTCCACAACCACTCCTAGAACTTTATTAAAGAGTATAAATAACAGATTCTTGAAAGGCTGACAGAGATTCTCTCTCCTTCTTCTCATCCCAAAGACAATCAAAGCAGGGAAATCTTGTTTCTTTCTTACTCCCTGCTACCTTTCAGGATTAAGCTGGTTTTTACATAATGGTTGCTGAAGATTCTTCTAGGCCAGGGGTATCAAACTCAAGGCCCAGGGGCCAGATAGGGCCCATGGGATGCTTAGATCTGGCCAGCGGTGCTGCCCTGGAAACAGCAAAGGACTGGCCCGTGGTGCCTCTGCCAGCAAAAAATGGAGCCTGGGAGTCCATTTTCTGTGGCAGAGCACTCAGGCCACATCAGGCACCTCTGACACAAGTGATGTCAACCTGGCCATGCCCACTCTGGCCACGCCCACTCCCACCCAAGGTCAAACATAATCCTGATGCAGCCCTCAACGAAATTGAGTTTGACACTCCTGTTCTAGGCCATCTCCATATTCCTCCACAAAAGCAGAAACAAATTGTTTCTGGTCCATGATTTGATATTCAGACTTTTTTCCCCCTACAAATTAATAAACAATAGAGAAGCGGATGAATGAGATCTTACATGGAAGTTTTTCTTTAGGGCAAAAGGGAGCTGATTTGAACCACACGAAGAAACGTGTTGTATAGGCTTAGCTACAGTGGTAGCTGTATTCCTGCCAAAATTCAGAAGATAGGAAGCAAATTTTGGCTCCCCCAATGTGCTTCATCTAAAGTCACCCACATTTCATCAGGTAGTTCTTGACTTACAGCATTTATTCAGCAACTATTCAAAGTTACAATGGCACTAAAAAAAGTGACTTACAACCAGTCCTCACATTTATGACCGTTGCACCATTCTCGTGGGCCTCAAAGTTTGGTGTCCTGGCAATGGGAATATATTTACAACAGTTGTGGTGTCCTGCGGTCATGTGATTGCCATTTGCAATCTTCCCAGCTTGTTACTAATCAGCAAAGTCAAAAGGAGAGGCTGGACTCATTTAACAATTGCAATAATTTGCTTAAGTGCTATGTCCAAAAATGTTGTAAATGTTGTGTGGCTCACCTAACAATTGCCTTGCTTAGCAACAGAAATTTTAGTTTATAGTTGTAAGATGAGGATCACCCATAGTTCATCACGGTGGCTCTCATTATCCCCCCAAAAAGTCAAGTGCAGTCTTTGGATCCTAAAACGTTGTCTGCTGTCAGTATAGAAAAATATTTATATTTACATTAAAATAGAAGTCTGTTGACTTGATTTCATTCCTCAATTTATTATCCATTTCCTTTCTCTCTTTTATCTACTTGCTTTCAATTTAGAAGCATTCCTCAGAGTAGGAACCTCCATTTGCTTAGGTTACTCAATCAAAGATCCTGTGCAGCAGTACTTAAATATTTATGGTAATATGTTATATTTGGCTCCTGACCAATTCCTATGTTCCAGAACCAGTGCTCTGCAGAATTATTATGCATTCATGTAGTAGTTTCACAGATATAAATACTTACATAGTGATAATCTTATTTTTCTCCAAAATCTAATTATGAAATGATCCTGAATGGAAAGGATTAAAATCACAAACATTTTTGGAAGGACTTTCCACAATACAAATTATAAATAGAAGCCATATTATAGTATCACTGAGAATGCAGCAAACTCCTATAATTTGTACACTTTTTTCCACTTATTTATGATTTAGCAGGTTCACAATTTCATCAACACAATATATTAAAATAACAACAACAACAACCTTCTATCTGTGTATGCTCCAATATTATTCTACTCTAACATATGAAGAGTTTTTCGGAATTGGATTTTCTTTCATCCCATACACACAAATTCTCTGAACTGATTTCTATTGGAATCCTTTGTAATAGATCTAGACTTTATAATCTACAAAGCACTAATTAATCCCCCCCCAAATCACAACCCCAAAATACAAAACAGTCTGAAGTTTTAGCTCATAGGGCATACTAGTCTCTCAAAGCAATTCTACTGTACTGGTGTTTTAATACCGCACGGATGAATTAAAAAAGCAAAAATTCATTTTGTGTTTCTCATATACAAACATCACAAGGTATGTCACCAGCTTTCTTCTTTCTGCCTCAAAAAGCAGGGGCCAGATCCCAAAGCCCACACTGTTTAGATTAAAGAAGGTGACTTCAGCCCACTACCCCTGCCACTCGATATCTTATCAAGATTTTAAGTAGGAGGCTAATATGTCGTGAAAGCAAGCTGTCAAGAAGAAAGCGAAATCCTCTGGTATAGCTTTTAGGATCTGAAACACCGAGAGAAGGGAGAGCCCAAGAAGTGACAGGCTTTTGAGGACATGATCTCTGAAGAAATTTATCCTTATTGACTTTTTGCCCTCGTACGATTTTGGCCTTCCTCAACTCTGGTGAAATTTCTGGAGATTAATTGTAGTTTAATTTGACGCCCTGTGCATAGAGGAATGTGAGATCATTTCAGGAAAGCTAATCAGCTTTTGTCTTTGAAAGCTATGCCTTCTTTTTCTAATCCACTTTTGTTGCGGTTGTTGTTTCAACAAAATGCGTGCCTTGTACCTTATAACAGCTTTGGGCATTTGTCTATAGTGTACAGAGAATGCTTTTCAAAAGACAAGTTAATTTCCACCCCCCCTGAACTAGAAACTCAGTTTGGAGCCCAATTGGCACATGCATTTGTTTTACATTCAATGTTTGCTTGGCATAATTGCCAGTCCCTGGCAGCTACTACTGTGCCTGTCTTTGTCTCCCATGACTGTGGGTTCCAGCACTGAAGCCAACACCTGTGGCCGCATAAAAGGCTAAGTACAGCAGCTGCCGGACTCAGATGTCTGCAGAGAAATAAAATTCTAAAGCATACGAGTGTGGATGTGTAGCTGGCTTCCTCCTTTCACACTTTTCAAAGCTTCCTTGGATGCCTGAAACGCAGGATCCTCATTTATCAACTGTCTGTCAACCAGTGTGACTGACCTGAGGTTTAGGAGTGGCCTTGAATACCCTCATTTAACTAATGCTGCCTTAAGTGATGCCAGTCAGATAGCTCTGAAGTAACTTCCCGGAAATGGGTGGCTTGGAGAGATATCCTACTGTACAGTCCTGAAGGTGCTTTTTTGCAAAAGTCAAGCAGTCTTTCTTTCTTTTTTCCCTTTGAAAACATTTTGCTTTTCATTCAAGAAGCTTCTTCAGTTTTTGATAAGCAGCAAACCATTTTCAAAGGGAAAAAAAAGAAACCCAAGAAAATCCAGTTGCCTTTTTGAAAAAGCACCTTTTGGGCCAACCATGACCTGGATGATTAAGAATCTCTACTGACATCCTAGTTATCATGCCCTTGTTGGAATCTGATTCTGAGGGGGAGATTGAGAAGCTGGCAGGGAGTGGGAGTGTGGCTCCAGTGGCTGTGGAAGAAACGGGGGAAGGGCACAATCTGGCTGGGCATTCAGAGGAAGACCCAGGNCTGACAGGGAGTGGGAGTGTGGCGCCAGTGGCTGTGGAAGAAACGGGGGAAGGGCACAATCTGGCTGGGCATTTAGAGGAAGACCCAGGGCCACCCCCTCATCATGCAGGGGCACGCAGGGAGGAACAGAGAAGGGAGCAACGTGGCTTACGTGAGAGAAAAGGGCCCTGATCCCTTTCATTAGTTGCAGCTGGGAGAACAGGCTTTTTTGAAGAAGGGAGTTTGCACACAGCACCTTGCTGGAAGCAAAGCGTGCATTATCTTCGTCGAGGCTTATCTGGGTTTTGGCGTCCTCCCAACTTTGTGTGCTTCATTATCTTTTGGAAGTTGCAATTTATTATCCTGGCCTGTCGTGTTAATTACTTCAGCGTGGTTTGTGTTGGTTTTTTATTTCTAATTTATCTGTACTTTGGGTTCGGACTGCATTTTTTTTCCTTTGTAGACTGTTTTTGGAAGAGTTTGATCTCCGGCCGAGGATAACTGGACATTGGGGGCCAAGTTGGAGGTATTAAGGGGAATTTATCTACTTTTGTGACTTTGTTATTTTTGTGCCACGTCCTGGGTCATCACACTAGTATATTATAAGAAGATGGAGCTGAGTCTTGCTATGCTCCAACATCACTAGGGAGGTATATCTGAGATACTGGTCTGGCAGCAATGTTTGTTGTGTATTCCAAGTCACTTTCTTATTGAGCTTAATTTTACAATGAAAAGCACACCCAGTAAGATGTGTGAAAGCTGCTGTTTTATATGAACAAAATGCTGACTGCAGATCAGTAAATGCTGATATGCAATTTCCATAAAGCAGTGTTGAATACTCATTACCTGCTTCATGCAGATTGGAACTGTACTCACTTTAAAAAGCACAGACAGCAGCGCAGCTCTGAATTGCTTCTGTTTACCTCATGTATAATTGGTGCAATGTGCAGAGCAGGAGAAGGAAACTTTTCCCTAAAATCAAATCTTTTTATCAGCTACAAACCCTGCTGATCTGTCAGGAAACCTATCTGTAACAGCAATAATCCTATTTTAACTTCAAAATCATAAAATAGCAGTAACAATAGCACTTTAGACCTATATGCTTTACATACACTCTGAGTGGTTTATTGCACTCATTTTATTGACCTTGGAAGGATGGGAGGCTGAATCAACCTTGATTCCTGTCAAGATCAAACTCCAGACTGTGGGCAGAGTTAGCCTGCAATATAGCTATCCAACCACTGCGCCACCAGGACTTAAATACATTCAATACAAATAAAGGAAAAAATACTTTACATTTACTATATTTCTGATCTTAACATCCAAAATTAATTTAGTAGGATTAGTTACATGTAAACTTCACAGGTAACTTTAAAAACAGCTAGTATGACCGAATTGAATATCTTTGTTTCTAAATACTGTAAACATGGCATGCTTATCCAGTGGTGACAGAGTCTCAGCAAGTAACAGGCAATTAAGCAGACTGAAAATTAAGTGCTGAATGCAATGCAGATGGAGACCTTCAAGAATTCTAGAGTTAGTTAAAGTCTAGGAAGCTGAAAAACATTGCAATGTTCTAGTAACAAAAAAATTGCTAGTGGTAACAATGTACAGGTTATTCTTGATTTATGATTGGTTGCAACCATGTGAAGTGCAAAGGACCTACCCAGGTGGGGGTGTTATTTATTACCCAGATTCAAAGTTCTGACGGTCGTCCCCATGCAGTCACATTACCACACTTTGGGCCCTCAGCAACTGGCCTGCAATTACAGCTGTTTTGCAGCATTCTCTGGTCACATGCTTAACAATGATATTGCAAAAACTTGGCATTTACTTCCAGTTTTCAGCAAAACCAGCCCATAACTCACTTAACAGTCACACACAAATAGGTTGTAAAACCATCATGAGTTACAACTACGAGTATGATGGGCAGACTAAACCTATGGTTTAACCTGAGGATACCAGGAATTTGTAAAATATACTTACATTCTTATACAAATTTCAGTTTGAAAACCAAGAAGAAAGCTTGATTTTCTGACTGTTTTGGTTTAAATGATATTTAGCTGAAAAACACATTTAGTTTACAATTGAGAAAGTGATTTTGGGTAGTGATTTTTGGGTGCTTTATGGTCTAAGGCACGGATGTCAAATTCGATTGCATTATGTGACATCACATCATGTTTTTTGCTTTTGTGTAGCTGAGGTGGGCGTGGCCTGCGCATGATGCATCCGGCCCATAGGCCACCACTTTACCCTGGTCCAAGGGTAAAGAGGGTAAAAAGCATGTAAGCCTACTATAACAATTGCTTCATGAAATTATAGTTAACTAGCTAGTTTAGAGAGGCACATCATTGCAAAGCAGCTGTTTCAAGTTATCTTCAATATTATATACAAGAAATACTACCTCAGCTTTTTAACACCATGACTAGTACCTATTCTACTAATATCTGCTGCAGAGGATTGAGGGATTAATTTGAGCTGTTTTTTGAAAGAGATTTAGGAAAGTGAGAAAAGAGGAAAAGAGGATGCTAGTGGAAAAATGTTGTTTTGCCACACATTTATGTCAGCTAAAGGTTATTTCATCAAATACGTTTGTCATTTTGATCCTTGGCAAGAAAGATTGTGATATCAAGTGGTCAACCAGTAAATTAGCAAGACTCTTCAGGCTATAGGCTAGCAGAGCAACCATTCTGGATTTTTTCATATGAATACATAAAAGTTGTATCACTCTCCATCTCAAAAATGTATTCATACTATTCCAAGTTTTTTGAATAGTTTCTTGAGAAATAGTTTACAAAACATATTTCAGGCAAGAAAATTCTGAAACTGCCTGTGGTATGCTGTCACATATTTCAAAATTGTGAGCCTATAATTTATCTTTGGAATTTAGAAGAGAAAGGGAGAATTTGGTTTTTTTTTTAAGGGAACTATCACTGTTTATTTATTTTTTTGTCTTATTTACTATATTCTGCTCATCCAAAACAAATTGCAAAGCAGAAACAAGTGAAACCCTTAACAAACTGCTCCAAAGCTTTTTTATCTGAGCATTTTAAAAACACAAAAAGAACAAATGAAGTAGGCACAAATAAAATAGTACAAGGTAAGGATTATTTTCATATAGAGCTGCACAAAATTTCCGATGCAATAAATCATACAAGGAAAGATTACAAATTAAATGAAATAATTTTAATAAGAAAGAGAATGTGCATGTGCCCATTTTTGGAGCAATGCAGCAGAAATAAGCTAGAATCTCAAATACTTCTAACATATCTCCTATGCTATATATGGTGCAATTCAGTTCAGCAACTTTATATCTTTTCGTGGTTGAATTTCCCTGCTTGAGAACAGTGCTAAAATGGTTGAGGAGAATTAATCTTAAACATCAAATGTTTTCAATGTCCAATCACCAAGAATATAGTAAGATAAGGTGCAATGGTTTTTTAAAAAAAACATATTAAAACACTCCCTTTTATCACAAAAGTCGATTCTTCTCCGCTATTTTTCTGACTTTTCATCATCAAAAAATTTAAACCTTTAAAAAGCTTAATTGACTGAAGCAGTTTATACATTCATAAATAAATAAAGCCCGCTGCAAAATGGAAACAAGTTAAATCACTCAGATTTCTAGCACAGTTCTAGCACCCAAACACATTTGCTTCAGGACTGTCATATATATCCAGCAAAACATAAAAGTTACCCTTTAGTGGAGGAACAGCTTTAGTGGATGAACAGTGGACAGTGAGATGGGCAGCATATAAACTTAATAAATAATAAATATGAAAGAAAAACTTTCTTGGGATCTCTTGTTTCTAAGGCACATAGTCAAGAACAGAAATTGAGCACTAGAAGTTGATTACATACTACCTACAGTATACACAAGAATCTGATCTACTAACGATCAAACCCAACTGGTGCTAGATAAGGGTCAGTGGAATTCATGTGGACTGGACTTGGGTGTCTTGTGGGAGCATAGTGATTCCAGACTGATGACATATTTGATCCCCACACTCAGGCTTAGCTTCCTCATCTCCTGCTCACATGGCTACATCTCTCCGTAGATGAGTGTTATGAAGGGGAACACTACTTACCCCTATCCGTGTCATAAAGGAAGACAAAGCGATTCCATTTATAGTGGCCCAGCAAACTTAGCAACGCTCCTTGTAAGGAAGGCCTCAGTTGCAGCACAAACTGGCTTTCACCCTCTGTGGGGAAACTGGGTGTGATGAGAGAGATGTGCAAGGCGCTGCAGAATGAGGTCAAGGTGTGTACTGATCTTTTATCGTACAGTCCAAAAATAGCAAAAACTCCTCGTGAGTACTGGGAGCAGACTGAAAGGAAACATAAAACATATAATTAAAACAACATAGCAACAATATGCAATTTAAACTTTAAGGACATGGATCCTATCTTGCTGATGATATCTAGATTTAGATCTAGAGCCAGACTATATTGAAAATGCTTCCTTCATGTGCCTTGATCATATGGCAGTATGGAAAGTTGTGGCTTTCTTCATGAAGATACCCATTACCAATCAAAAGGAATTCTTATTATATACTTTAGCTAATTATTTGGTTTTCTTTCTGTGAATAATTACAGAAAGTAATCTTCGATTCAAGATAAACACTTCAGGATGACAGCTGAAATTTATAACGCATTTTATGTTAAATTAATAGTAAAATTAAATTAGCCATAAATTATCTGTAGTAAAGAAATTCTATTTTTTACAATTAACTTGAACATAATAGCACAATTTGCAAATCACCCTATAATTACCCATGTTCTACAATAAGATTTTAAAATATCTTTACTTGAAATATAGAAGAATATGAAAAGCAGAACTCCAAAGAATCCAACCATTGGGTAGACCTGATAATATAGTCTACAGTTTCTTTATCAAGTTCATGTTCTAAGAAGACTTGGTAAATTTCATTATTAACAAAGCCAGTACTGGTGTTTTAATATTTTTCTTTACATTTCACATATTAAAGTAGCACCAAACATGTTTAACAGTTGTTAAAACATGTTTAACAACTTTTTCACTAATTCAGAAGATAAGGAGTTCTGGCATCTTTTGGAAAATTGTCTGTTTTTACTGCACCACATGTCTATGAATTTGGATGACTATAATAAAAATGAGCAGCAAATGTATGAGTAGGTAAAGATAGGTAATAGCCATCATAACACAAGTCCTGTAGGCACATTATTTCTTTTGGTATCTAACAGGTCCTGCAAGATTGTTTTAATAACATCATAATTCGTATGTCTAAAAATATTGATAGATCCATGGTACCATATAATGTAAAATGGTGGATATCTGAAACTCCATACAGATAGTCCTCGACTTACAACNNTTCATTTAGTGACCATTCAATGTTACAACAGCTCTGAAAAAAGTTGACTTATGACCATTTTTCACACTTACGACTGTTGCAGCATCCCTATGGTCACATGATCAAAATTCAGAGGCTTGGCAATTAATTCATATTTATGATGGCTGCAGTGTCCTGGGATCCTGGGATCACCTTTTGCGACCTTCTGACAAGCAAAGTCAATAGGGAATCCAGATTCATTTAACAACCATGTTACTAACTTAACAAATGCAAAGATTCACTTAACAACTGTGGCAAGAAAAGTCGTAAAATGGGGCAAGCTCATTTAAGAAATGTTTCACTTAGCAACATAAATTTTGGGCTCAATTGTGATCATAACTGGAGGACTACCTGTATTTTACTTTGTCTGCTAGTGAGAAAAACAGGCAGACAGACAGACAGACAGACAGACAGACAAGCAGGTACTGTATTTCAAGAGGGTGATAAAAGTTACTAGAAGGTTTGTGGAAGAAGAGAGAATGACTAGAACAGTGGTTGCCAACCAGTGGGNNNGGGACCACTGGTGGTCCACGAGAAAATTTGGGTGGTCTGCAGAGAAATGTCACCCCCAAAGCACCCCCCAAAGCAATTAATCTAGGCTGTGTGGGAACACAAGGGTGGGCTGCCCATGGAACACAAGGCTTGCATCGCTTGCATTGCGAACAACATAAGGTAGTGAGGGGAGGGGGG
>AZIM01000231.1:82279-93731 GCA_000516915.1 Ophiophagus hannah | reverse complement strand
GACTTGTGGACTTCAACTCCCAGATTTCTGTATTTTCTGCTAACTAAATTTAATGTTGTGTGAGCTCATTGTAATCTGGGTACAGGGATTTAACTGGCAGTGTAGTGTGCTCAGGCTCAGACTACACTGAAAATTATCCACTGTAATTTTCCAATACTCAAGAAACTTATTAGACTTTTTATATTGCCTTTATTATTTTATGAATAACTCAAGGTGGTGAACATATCGAACATACTTTTTCTTCCTCTAATTTTTCCCTCAACAATAGCCCCGTGAAGTGGGTTGAGTTGAGAGTGACTGGCCCAAAGTCTTAAAGTTGCCAAGTTTGAGGACCCCTGCTCTATAGCTTTCAACAGGACTTACTCTAAAATAGCATAAGATTGCAGCCTTAATTGTAAAGTAACACACCGCAGTGAACAGATATACCCAGTAATTTCTGATGGCCAGAACCATCTTTTGGACACAGAGAACTGCACTAAGTACTAGCCAGATGGTGTGGGACAACTTGCAGATACTTGTATGCATAGGAGTGGATATTCATGCACAATAAATATATGCACATCTCATACGGATAAACACAAACACACACAAAAAACCACTTTCACTTCTCACTCCATTATATCTATTTTCTCCTGTTAAAAACCCTAGGAATAGGAATAGGTAACACATAGCTTAACATAATTTATTGGACCACAAAACCCTTTTACAGAACTCGGGTTTACTAAGATCAGAAGTGCCATATGCCCATCTCTCAAAAATTGATTGAAATCACCTTGATTTGACTAAGTTGCCCTTTTCTACATTTATAAGATTATTGTTGAAAATATATGCCTGTAATTAAGACTACAGCAAACTAGGGACAGCTAGGTTCTTACCAAAATGCTCTCTCACCTTCTTACATAGATTATTTAAGTTTTAAATAAAAAACACTTTGAAATAAAAACATGAAAAAAGATGTCACTGTATTCAGACACCCCCTAACTCATGTAATATGTTTCTTTTGATAAAACTGGAATAAAATTAGCATATTTCTATATGCTATCATTTTGCATAAATTAATACAATAATCTCTTATAAAGCTTAATTGCTTTTTTGTTTTGAATAAAAGAAGAAAGGAGGGGTGGGGAAATATAAGCTTCCCTGTTTTTTTTAAAAAAGTAAATTTTTTTATGATCCAATTTTACGCCATAAGTATACTTGTCTTTTTCTTTTTCTTCCTTGAAAAGAAAGAAAATAAGCTCATTTATAAAACTAGAACTTTCTCCCCTCAAGAAAGTATTTTTAATTTAAAATGGGAGGATGCCCATAAACATGACAGCCTGTTCTAATGAAAACAGTGTTTTAAACATAGTAGCTCCAAAGAGACTAATCATATATGCTTCTTCTATTTCAAACAAAACATTACTGTATTAATTTTCAACAAGAGGGGGCATAATTATCTCAGGAATATCTACAGATATTCATTTACTATTGTCAGCACATCTTCTAGTAAATCAAATGAATTTAGTAGAGGGCAAATCGTCCTTAGAGTAGAAAAGGTGGGCGCTTAATCAGAATGGAAAAGAAAAGAAAGAGAAAAATGTTCTGCATTATTGTTAAAAATGGACACAGGATGGGTTTCTAACATCCTTTGTGGTGTGGGGAAAATGGATAGGCAGAAACTTTTCTTTTGATCTTTCAAACTCAGGGTCATCCCATGTAGCTGAATGATGAAAAATTCATGGTAGATAAAAAGCATTTCTTCACACATCACTAAGGTAAGCTGTGGAATTTACTATAGCAGGATGAATTCAGGGTCACCAATGTGGATGACTTTAAAAATTTATAAAAATTCACCAAGGACACAAGCCTCAGGTACTGGTGAATATATATGACTTTCACTATTGGGCAGGCTATCTTTGAAGGCAATATATCTTTTTCAGGGGAAACCGAAAGGTGTTATTTTTTCCTCCGAGATGCAACTGGACTTGGCTGTCTTCCATATTTTGGACAGAGAGGACCAATGGTTTGGAAGAGGGGTCAAAGAGGGCATCTATGTCAAAACTGAACAGCCCTCTGTCAAAAGAGTGGGAGGGATATGACATCATCTATCTCCAATCTACAACAGAGTCCTTTCAACAGTTCCAAGAAAGCTCCACACCCATTTGCACCACTAGAATGATCCTGATGACACAGATGGCCTTAATGATTCCAGGTGGCCTTAATGACTCACTAAAAGAATGCAAATGACCAACTGCTTGCAAGGAGTATAAATCCTTTCATTCCCCACCATCCAATCAGAACTGAAGAAACTTCTTGGATGAGAAGCAAAGCATCTTCAAAGAAAAACCAGAAAGTCCAGTTGCCGGTGAAGAAAAGAAAAGCATCTTTGGGACAACCATGANNNNGATGACTGAGAATCTCCATAGACATGTTAGGGGAAAACAAGCAGAAATACTATAGTGCTCGTATCCCCACTATGGACATGCTTGACAAGTTGATCTACAGTAGGCACAAGAATATTAACCTACTACCGGATACCATTGGAAGACCAGATCAGAATCAGGTTATGATGGAGAAAATCTGCCTGCCTACCTGCCTGCCTACCTACCTATTTTGCTAAGAATTAACTACTGATTGTCAGCTTTGGAAGCCATATTGAGATTCGATGCTCCCACTCTGCCACAAGCGTGAGAAAGTGGGAGGGGGAGGATTCAATTGAGTAGCTCTAAGTAGACAAAATTGACACTGATTACTGTTACACAGTCAATTAAATGTATCATCTCCATCCACCAAGATGTTTCTTTAATTGGGCAGAATTCAGGAGAGATCATTTGGTGGCATTTCTAGTCTTCTGTTTTTATGTACCTAAAACAGTGGTGGTATCAGTGGTGCTTTTCTACTGATTTGGCCCGGTTCTGGCGTACTGGTAGCGCTAAAAATCAGCTGGCGGAGAACCAGTTCGTTCCAAGTCTCTCCAACAGTATGGGGCTCCCATACTGACCTTTATTCCCTGCTTTTGAAGTGCAGCTGCTTTGTGCGACACAGCAGATTGCTGCGCATCAGCTGTTGAAGCTACAGGGAAAATGCAGTATTACAGAAGGTGAGTAGGAAAGCCTCTGCGCATGCGTAAAGTGTGCATTTGGCACGCACGTGCAAAGTGCACCCACCAAGCCACTCCCACCGAACCAGTGGTAAACCACTTTGAAACCCACCATTGGGTGGTATTCTACCAGTTACCACCCAGTTTAGCTGAACTGGTAGCTCTGACGATCATCTGTGGGCGAACCGGTTCACTCCAACGATCAGCTGCTGGGCCCTCCCACTTGCCCCGGTTCTATACTGACCTTTACTTCCTGCTTTTCAACCTCAGCTGCTTTGCATGGCACAATGGATTGCTGCGTGTCAGCTGTTGAAGACACAGAGAGAGTGCAGGATTGCAGAAGAAGGTTAGTAGGAAACCCTCTGTGCATATGCAAAGCGCAGGTTTGGCATGCACGCAAAGCACGCCCACCAAGCCATGCCCACAGAATCTGTGGTAAAAAAAATTTGAAACCCACCACTGACCTAAAAGGCTGATGACTGGGACTAACCAAAACCCATTCATTTGTTATTTTGGAGGCTAATTGACCATCGTATTGTTTTCAGTGGCTCTGAAAAGTTCAATTCTTTTGATATAGAGAAATAGTGATAACATAAATCCTTGCCTCTGCTTCAAACTTTTAACTTTTCCTCCCTGCCTTCTATCCCATGTTTTCCAATTAACTGTTTTTGATGTTTGCTTATGTTTAATAAGTGAGAGGCAATTTGGTGTGGGAGACTGTAGTTAGTCCCATCTAAGGCACAAAGCCAGCCAGGTGACTTTGGGCCAATCGGTATCTCTTAGCCCTAAGAGGGAGGCAATGGAAAACCACTTCTGAAATATCTCACCAAGAAAACTACAGGGACTATTCCAGGCAGTCTCTGGAAATTGGACACGAGAACAGAAGAAAAAAAAAGATTAATGAAGCTGTATTTTCTGCTAACTAAATTTAATGTTGTGTGAGCTCATTGTAATCTGGGTACAGGGATTTAACTGGCAGTGTAGTGTGCTCAGGCTCAGACTACATTGGAAATTATCCACTGTAATTTTCCAATACTCAAGAAACTTATTAGACTTTTTATATTGCCTTTATTATTTTATGAATAACTCAAGGTGGTGAATGTATCTAACATACTTCTTCCTCCTCTACTTTTTCCCTCAACAATAGCCCCGTGAAGTGGGTTGAGCTGAGAGTGACTGGCCCAAAGTCACCCAGCTGGCTTTTATGTCTAAAGTGGGACTGGAACTTGCAGCTTCCTGGTTTCTAAGCCATCACTTTCACCACTATGCCAGACTGCTTTTCTTATGATGGTAAACTTATGATACTAAAGCCTAACAGTCTTTGATTTCTAGATGGTTTCTAGAAAGCTGAGATATATTTTGAAAACTGCACCTAGAAAACACCTAAAAAAATCAAAGCAAATCTGTAGCATGATCTTATTTTTTTGACAGAGAGACAAAGAATTTGCTGACAAAAAAGGCCATATAATTTCTGATTTGGTTGGCTCTCTGGTATGGGTGTTTTTACACCTTGAAATAGAAAGTGCCATTGCCAAGGTCAAATGGAACAGTCAGCTGCCTGGAGGATGTTTGTAGAATTGGTAGCCTTCTCTCTGAATCATAAAATTCTCACTTTGTCCATCTTTGTGAAGCAGATTTCCATACTAGGGACACTTTGCCTGTCATCCCCATCTGCTGCTTTTTAATCTTGCTGTCTCACATCTCCTGTCTTACTCTGTATAAAAAGTTATTCAGAATGATCTGTGCTTCATCCTGAAAAATCCTTTTTTTAATCTCAATTCAGCTACCAACATATTTAAGCACACATCTCACTTTCTTATCCTTAGTCTCTCTTCTGCAGTGCTAGGATAACAAAAAGCTGGCATATAAGGTAAGAGATAGAGAAAAATATGTTTGAATAACTATGCATTGTTTGAAACTACTGCAATATCCAGTGATTTTAAGCTACTTGCAGCTTATAGAGGAGTATACAAATAAAATAAAAATTAAAGAACACCGAAATCCCAACTTTCTTTGGGTGCTTTCAGTATAGAAATGTAGAACAATAGCAAAAAAGACTATCCACCTCCTAGAATAAGAAATACAAATCCATACAAACATCACAAACATCATGCAGGGACTCATCAGTCATGCAAATCCAAGGTCTGAGATAAAGTAAAAATTTTATAATTAAAAACATGGGAAGTGAAGCAATGATATATTCTTACAATCATAGAATCAACTCCTGTGTAGAATGGGTCTGATTTGATAACCATTTAGGTCCTTTCCAATAGAGTTAAAAAAGACCTAAGAGTTTATTAAATCCAATTCCTTCCAGACAGCAGGATTTACTCCACCATCCCTGATAGATGACTAGTCTCTAAAGAAAGAGAAGAAATCACTCCATCTGGTACCCTATTTAAATAATTTGACAGCTCTTACTGCCCAGAATTTTTTCCTGGTGTCTAATCTATATCCAGAGCAAGTTTGATATAGTGGTTAGCTATAAACAGAGATACTGTGACTTCTAGTCCTTCCTGAAGAATGAAGCCAGATGAGTGACCTTGAGCCAGGCACTTTTTCTTAGCCTTAGAAAGAAGCAGTGGCAAACCATCCATAGTAACAGTTTTATCCAGTCGTTTATTGAGATGCGGAGTTATAAAAATCAAATAAATGAATAGATAAATACCACTTCTGCAAAACCTTGTCAAGAGACTGCAGGGATTGTCCAAGCAGTCTTCAAGAATTGAATATGATTGAATGGAAGAAAAAAAAATCTGTATCCATTTTCTTGAAGTTTCATCCCATTCATTTTAGTCTTAACTTATGCAACCTATGCAACCTTCTACAATGTGACAGCCTTCAGATATCTGATGACAACCATCATATTCCCTCTCAACCTTCTCTTCTGCAAGCTAAACATACCTGTTTTTTTTAACCATTCATCTTAGGCTTTGGTTTCCAGTCCTCTTATCATCTTGAAGGCCTTGCTCTGGACTTTCTGAGTCATGGTTCAGGACTTAGGACAAACCTGGTCTTCAAACTTGGCAACTTTAAGACTTNGAGCTAACATGACTGGAAGAGGAATTCTGGAAGTTGAAGTCCACAAATCTTAAACTTGCCAAGTTTGAAGACTCCTGACTTAGAGGTTGAGGAAGAGGCTTCAGAAGAACCTATATCATGTCAAAGCCAGGAATCACCTGATAAAACATAGGAGCAGCTGGAGCAGTCAGATGATTTTGAAGATATTAGGGCTCCCAGCCCCTGCATCCAATGAGTATAGTGAAGAGCAGAGGACTGCCATTATATTAGGCTTCTTGCCAAGCAAGGAAGTAAATCCCTTGATTGATGAAAGTTGGCTGAAACCTAATTTAAGAAGTAATTCTGACCTATGTTCCCTTTGCCTGAAGCAATGTCTGATCTCCAGATCTTGTGTGATATCCCTGTTTGCATAAGAAACATTGAACCTCTGATCTTTGGAATGACTGACAATCCTGACCCAACTCTCAGACCTTTGGATGGATTTTGGACTATTCTTCTGCATGCTCCTATCTGATAGCAGTCATTCAGGCAATCATTTGAGACTCTGTTCTGATTTGCATACTAAAGTAAGTAAACTGAAAGATACCATAGCAGGACACACTCCAGTTAGCAATGTCATTTTTAACCTGGGGTGTACAGAACTGAATTGGCTATTGTGAAGTTTCCAATTTGTTCGATCAGTGTGCACAGAATTTTGAGACATACAGTGGATGCTAAGAATGTATGGAAAGGAATGTGATAGTGCAGCTCCAGGATACAACAGGCAGCTTGTTCCCAAAATAAAATCTGCATATCCTGTCCATTCATAGAGAGAAGGCCTACTGAAAAATCCCTCTCCATGTGATGCTAATGAGATAGGAGTGAGGCTGAAAGCCTTCTCTGTAACTTCATATAATATTATCTCCCTATCACTCACTCTGAAATATCTATAGACCTCACCTTGTTGCAATAATATAAACAAGTTAAAACTGTTTATTCAAAGGTGCTTTTGGTCCCAGCTGACTGACTAGGGGCACATACTTTGAATTTTAACCGGGGTTTTCTATTTGCTATAATTATTTTTTATATTGATTATTATTATGATTTCTTTTAAGATTCAAAAGCTTTGTTGAATGTTTGCTTTCATCTCTTTCTACAGTTTTACATCTCTTTTCCTTTTCTTCTATTTTCAAGTATTGCAGATGTTATTTGAAAATATTATCTAATTTTATGTTTTCTTTTTACAGACAACTTGAAAACTTGTATTTTAATTAGTGTTTTATCCCATTATCACTCTGTCTTACTGTGATTTTCAGCTAAATTAAGTTGTTCCAATAGGCAGTTTCAAATTCATTGTTTTGGTTTTATTTTTATTACATTAATTTCTTGTATAGTTTTCCTAGAGCAATGCTAAAAGCAAGAATTCTAGAATTCTTCATACATATACTCTATTTTATTGTGAATCATCACAACAAAAGAAACCAGGAGAACTGTATGGCAGAAGGTGAAACTGCACTGTGTCTTTTTCATCCACCCTGATTTCAACATTCTGTACTTTGAAGTTATCAGAATTTTCTTTTCTCCTTCTTTCATCCTAGTAAGGGTACCATCTTCTATTTCTTGCATGCTATTAATGCCTTGATTCTAAGTTTGTCTATACCAATAAAATTTTGCTCACAATGGCACATTTTTTTCATACTGTTCCATGTACAATGTCACTGAAGATTAAAACAAATGTACATTCCAATGTGAATTTAGTTTTTTTCCAGTCTGAGCCCAATTATTATTCATCCACTATTACAGAAAGGTTAAAAAAAATTCAGGCAGAGATTATCTGCACTAAGCCCTTCCATCGAACAAATGACTTAGAAAGCACATTTCGGACTTAGAATCCCAATTCTGTAACTAATTCACTGTCCTTTCATTCATATTTAAAATGTTATGATTAAATATACTTGGGATATTTTCAAGAATAAAATGAGGAATAAAAGATGTACGTAAAAATAAACTCATGATTCCAAGACACTGCATGGTCTTAGAAAGAACTAGACTATTAATGGAAGTTTGTAGTAAACTAAAATTGACAAAAGCAGTAAAAGTACAATTCCTGCACTGTTATATGCTACTATAGTTCTTCCTAGTTCCCCATTCGTATTTGGGTTTCTTTTTCCTACTCATAGGAAATGTCTATGGATATTCTCAGTCATCCAGGCCATGGTTGTCCCAAAAGTGCTTTTTCAAAAGACAACTGGACTTTCTGGTTTTTCCTTGAAGACGTTTCACTTCTTATCCAAGAAGCTTCAGAATTAAAGAAGCAAAATGTGTTCAAGGAAAAACAAAGTCTAGTTGCCTTTTGAAAAAACACTTTTGGGACATTCTTAGGAAATAAGTGCATTTTGTAAGAATTCTTTAGAATACTTTTAAGCAATGCTTGAGAGATAAAAATTTATTCCATACCGATTTGCTACTGCAGAAAAACTGAAACAGCCCATAAACAATCTCTTTCCAAAAGTTGGATTAAAGTAAGACAGACAGGAGACTTTTTCAAAAAAAAAAACACCAATTTGTTGCTGCTTTGTTTTATTTCAAAATTAATAGATTTTCATGGCATCCATTCCCTCCCATAAGGGTGTCTTGGAGAAGCAGAATCAAGGCAGTAGCAATGTCATTAGAACATTATTTTAAAATTAGAATAGTACGTGTCAAGATATTCATTGTTAAAACAACTTTTTGCCAGTTAACCCCCGAAGCTAAGTTCAGGTAGTAATCCCTCTGGGATCAAGAAATCTCTCAAATCACCTCTGCTTTTTCTTTATTGTAAATCTAGTTGAATTGCTGTGACACATACTGAGCACCTCAAATGCAATTTGACAGCTGCTTGAGGTGGACCTACCTTGTGCTAAGGCAGCTCCTATAAAAATTTTTTGGGGCAAAACTGAAAATTCACCTTTTTCTCTATGCTTTCTAAGGGTGAAAGTGTGAAAACAGACAGTATATCAAAGCAATACTGATTGCGGTGGGATATAACATTAAATAAATAGATGTATTTTATTTTTAAAAGGATTTTGAAAGAGAAATAGAAAAATCTCAATAACTTAACGAAGAGTTTTGGGCAGCTGTTAGAAGAGGCAAGGAGTAGTATTATAACAATATCTGAGACACCCATTCAGTGAGGGAGCCATGGTGAACTGGTTGATTGGCAGAACTGTGTTTGTGAAGAAACAGAAGCTGAATGAAGGGTCCAGAATGGTGAAATCTCTCCAGAAGAAGGATGGATCATTGAAATCATCTATACTCTGAACTGCTGCTCCTCAGGAGTAGACTGCAGAAATTGCCATTGTGTGGCCAATTTATGAGTTGAGTGATTGAGAGTTGTGATTCCACCAATCTCACTTCTGCAAAGCAATCTTCAATCTTAAACTTGACTGAGCCTCATTTCTTAATCCCTTTTTGGAATTCTTTTATTTATAATTGTGTTGGTGACATTAATTGGGAAATAATTAGGAAGCATTGAAGGCAAAAGGGGAAGGGGACAGCAGAGAATGAGATAGCTAGATAGCATCATTGATGCTACAAACATTAACATGGACAAACTCCGGGAAATGGGAGGATAGGAGACTCTGGCATGCTGTGGTCTATGGGGGTCGCGAAGAGTTGTACACAGCTTAGAAACTGAAAAACATTGGTGACATAAAGACCCTTTCTTGTATTCATCGGGTGACACCCTTCTCCTTAATGGAAGACAATGCAAATTTAATTTTAAATAAAGTTTTAAATATATTGAGTTTGGATTATACAGCAAGATAATGGTTAAAATATGGATTTTAGAAAGTTGACAATGGATTAAGGATGATCCAGATTGGTTTGGAATGATAGCTTTGATCTAATTAGAAGAAATTCTCTCATGAGAAAAATGGAATTTGTTTGGGGAATTTTGTGATAAGGAGACCATGAAGGCTGGATGCTAGAGAGATTTAGAGGAGAAAGGAAAGAATGAAGCAGAATTCTATTACAGAATCCACCGTACATTTTTTTTACCAATACCTTTGAAAAATTTGTCAAACTTCTTGAGCATGTTGTAATGAAGTTACAGAATAAAAATAAGCTGTAATGGATATTTTTGAAATAAACCACAATAAGCAATGTTATGGAGAAATATATAGGCATGCAAATGGAATTGATGGATGATTTGTTCCCTTAAGGAGATGTACCACTACTGAGTCAGAAAGTGACTTTGGATAATTTTTTTTCCTGGATATATGAAAGATTTTTGTTAAGGTCCTGAATGATTCCTCTGGAGGGGACAAACAAAAGGACAAATGTTATTTATTTGACATACAAAGAAATCTGTTAAAGTTTTGAAAGATGAAACTTCATCTCAAAAACAGATGAACTGAAAAGTAGCTCTAGGGCTCTTTCTGAAGGGATTAAAAAGTGTGACCCTTCAAAATTCATGAAAAATTTATAAAGTCAGTTTGTTCAATCAGGGCTAAAAGAGGAAAATAGTTAACCTGGTTCCCATTAGTGGAGTTTTGCTGACAAGGGATGATTGACAAAGCTTATGGATTATTATTATTTTTACTAAAGAGATGAATTATAGGAAGAAAAGAAGACATTCTTATATTTAGATATGGTGATAAGCTATTGAAATTATTTTTTACTTGCTGGGAAGATTCTTTCTTTCCCTTATTTTTTGTATGTTTCTGTTTCTATCTTTCATAGTTTGTATTTGCTTTTATTTTTCATTTATAATTCTTAATAAAATTATTTTCATGATATTACAACATCTGTAAAGGCATTGATGGAAACAGACGTGAAAAATGAACGAAAGTCTTTCAAACTCAGTCAGAAAGGAACCAATTCAAAGATCAAATTAAGATGGAAGAAGTATACTGGAATACTGTACAGTAGAGATATTAACATCCAGGATACCTTAGAAGATATTCCCTACTTACAAGTACCTGTAGCATTAGAAAATTAAATTAAATTAGCATTCCAAACATTACCAAGTTGGGAGGTTGCAGAAACTGATATAATGTCCACTGGAATATGGCAAGCAACAATAGAAGAATCGATCAAGTTCTAAACAAGGTCTGTCAGAAAATTTGGAGAACAATACAGTCTCCGACATATTAGATGAGATCAACCTCAATTATTCTAATATCCACAAAAGAAAACTTAACAGTGTGCAAGCTATCATACAATATCATTAATTTCACATCCTAGCAAAACAACGCTTAAGAGTCATCTAATGCAGAACAGGGCTCTAAATGAAAAAAAAGACATGCAATACAGGTGAAACTCGAAAAATTTGAATACTGTGCAAAAGTTCATTTATTTCAGTAATGCAACTTAAAAGGTGAAACTAAT
>AZIM01000231.1:56675-67922 GCA_000516915.1 Ophiophagus hannah | reverse complement strand
TTCTCCAAACTACTCAAAATTTCCAGTATTAGTTCTCCAGAACTGGCCAGAACCTGCTGAATACCACCTCTGCTTCATAACTATCCAGTAGATCTACTCTCCAATAGCATAATGTGCAGAGAATGAGTATTACTTTACACACTTTGACAATTAAAACTCACACCAATAAAAGGGCATTTAAGAAACATGCTGTATGACACAGGTGCACTAATGGGCATTAAGGTCTCCTTGGGTGCCCTGTATCCAATTAAAAGTCCACTGTATCCAAGGAGAACTGAGGCATAACAGTAGAGAAAACTAAACACCAATTATGTTATTCCTCCTACAGCTGATTTTCTGACATTTTCACAGCAGTCAAATTATATTGGCTCTAGATCATCTGTTGCCACATGCTCGTGCTCCAGAAGCATAGTATCTGGTTTGAACTTTGCTCTCTCGTCATATCATATTGTAGCTTGCTTAGATTTTCGTGAACTCCAGACCGCCTGATTTTAAAACATAAATAATTAACACTCCCACAAATGGTAACTGCTCTAAGGCCTAAGCATGAAAAGCAGGGTACTTTTTTTTTTAGAATTAATGGTGCCCAAATGTCACAATTAGCTTATTTTGAAGTCAAAGTATATTTAATAATAAATGGACACCCTCTGGTGACATTAGCACCACATATATAAATAAGAGATGAGAAAAGCAGCATGAATGAAATACAAAGCAACTATAGGCTCAGCTTGGATGATTTCGCCTCCAACAAATATTTTGTCAGTTTCCAATTTCAAACTATTTCTCTTTTATCAATATTGTGCCTTGTTTTGCCCGTTAATTTCTTAATTTGCAACCTGTCAATTTACTCTCTTATGGCATATAACTGTATTTTTATGAAAGAGGAAGTTAAGCAGGAACTTGCCTTAATATACAACCAAGCAGGAAGTATGACTGTAAGTTTTTGAGAGAATGTCAGATAACTTATTCCACTTCAACTGCCTCTATAATTTATACCAGAAAAATATATTTATGGGAAACAAAATAAAAATGGAGGAATGCTTGTCCCAAATAAATCAGCACATATAGAGTTTGAAGCAATAATTTTTAATCAGGCGAAATCTCATGGTTTATATTGTTGAAGAAGAACAGACCATTGACAAGCAATGAGAATAATAATTAAGGAGGGTCTTGGAAAAAGGTTTTGATCAATAATAATAAAGCAAAATGCACATGTAGGTTATTATGCAGTGATCTGCTATAGTGGTATGTTAAGAATAACAAAAAAATTCCATCTGTCTATTTTCAGATGTTTTTATTTATTAAAACATTGTTTTAATATGAAACTCCTTTAACATTAAATGTTCTTTTTTAAACAATCTGATCAGGACATTCCAATATATTATTACAGGTATTCCTTATTTAACTATTGACTCCCCAAAATGTACTTATGAGCTGGTTCTGGACTTCTGATGGTATCCCCACTGTGATCACATGACTATTTTGGTTGCTTGGCAACAGCTTGCCTTTATGCTGATTGCAGAGTTCCATGGTCATGTGATTTATTGGGCTGGTTTTTGGTCCAAAACTTCCATAGGAATGAATTATCATATTTAACAACTGTGGTGTTCAATTAATGACTGCATAAAATCAGGTTGGTCATAAGGATAGCATGGCTTATGACCGTCAGGATTTTCAATGGAAACTCCAAGTTTCTATTATGGACATAAGCTGAGGACTACTTATATCTGTATCAAACCCCAGTGTTTGCACATAAAACCTAATATCATTTAATAGTTGTCCATAACTTTTATTGTCATTGTAATTGACCAGGAAGTGTTGCATTAAATAAAGAATCTCTTTGCATTTTGAACGAAAGTATGGGTTTGATAGAAGTAAGCTCATATTAGTTGGAAGGATGCTAGGGTTGATTCCGTCATTGGATTCATTTATTTAACTTCCAATCTTAATAACACAAAGATGGTTCCTTCTTAAAAATCATTCTTCTCTGTAAAGTTGACATTTCTTCCTAATGCCTCAGTGCCCTATCCTTAACAGGCATTTCATAAGAACAAACTCAACATACTACGTTCAGAATGCCACAAAAATGTTCAGTTCCATTTCCCCTCACTGATTTGGAGAAGAAAGAGAATTTAATGATCTGTGACAGGACTGATATGCTTTGCATTATCATACAATTGTACTAAAGAGGGATTCTAAAATCCAAAGTATAAAGAATATATTAAAGAAAACTCTGAACATTTTATTTGTCAAATATGACAGGACAAAGAAGGAAAGTATATTATACATACTGATCAATTAAACCTGATAACAAATCTATTTGATATTCTAGAATGTTACAATATATATTTTGAGTACTGAATTAAGAGGCTATAAAATTACAGGCTGTCAACCCATATTAGCTTTATTATCCATCCTGAAAAAGGGCAAGTAATAACATGAAATTAGTGACTTAAGATGCAATATATTAAATCAGTCAAATAAAATGCAGTGAGTGTTAGCATTTTGCCAGCAACTACACCAGTTTAACCCAGCCATCAAATTTTAATTCATTTCTAAATATTGATGATCCATATGGCTCGGCAAGATGACATTCCCAAATTATCTTTATATAAACTAAAAACTCAATTTGGATTAATATGGTCCTTGGCACTTTTAGGATTTTAACCATCACAAACAAACTTAAATTCAACAAATGCAGAGATGGGACCAGAATTCACATGTTGTCAGAATCTTAATTGTCTTTTCTTCTTGTAAAAAAAAAAAGAAAAAGAAAGATCCAAAATCTTGTGTTGTGTAACAACGTGTGAAGACCAAAATAGGCATGTAGGTGAGGAATGTATGTAGAACAGAATCCCAGATAATGTAACTAATACAATTAGTAAAACTACCATAATTTATATATGTTATGACATAATTTAACCCCTTGCATATATAGACATATATAAACAGCTAATTCCCACAACACTATCAAACTATTTACTAAGAGTGTATTACTATTCTTCTTCTCATCCTTCCTATTACCTATCTCCTCCCACTTATGACTATAACCTTGTTGCTTGTATCTTTACGATNTAAGTGTTGTATTTTATGATTCTTGATGAACATATTTTTTATGTACCCTGAGAGCATATGCACTAAAGACAAATTCCTTGTGTGTCTAATCACACTTGGCCAATAAAAAATTCTATTCTATTCTATATGGTATTCTAATTTCCAAATAATTAATACGTGAGTGAGTGTTATATCAATATTGGTGTATGATAAAGAAAAAAAATTAAAAAATGCAAAACCTGAAAAAGCTGAATTAAACTGTGTTTACAATTTTTTAAAATTTATCACATCAGAGCTACATCTACAACCATAAAGGGAAAAACATGCTTAATTATAGCAAAATATAAATCTCTGGGTAAAGGCAGCGCACATTTAAAAAGTACTTACATGTGATCTGGAACTCTTCTGTGCTTCTAGTCCTATTCTAGTTCTACTTTGTTAACAAAATTATACAATGGAAAGAATACAATATGAAAGAAGTGTCAGGAGAAGTATTGTGAACTGTACACAACCTTTATGGATGTCCCAGAAACCTTCAACGTTGTTAGGTGACAAGGCCTGTGGAAAATCATGTCAAACTTTGGCTGCCCTGACAAATTTATTCAGATAATGTGTCAGTTCCATGATGGCTGAATGGCTGGCAATCTTCAAAGGCATTTCCACCCCCTAATGGCATCAAGCAGGGTTGTGTGCTTGCACCCACATTGTTCAGCATGATGTTTACTGCTCTATTAAATGATAGCTTCCAGAGTACAGGTAGTGCTCAACTTACAACCACTTGTTTAGTGACCATTTGAACAGTGGTGTGTTTCAAACATTTTTACCACTGATTCGGAGGGTGTGGCTTTTTACCACCGGTTTGGTGGGCGTGGCTTGGTGGGCGCGCTTTGTGGTGACTTTCCAACTTGCCTCCTGCAATCCTGCACTCTCACTGTCGCTTCAGCAGCTGCCGCACGGCACTCTGCTATGCTGCGCAAAGCAGCTGCCCTTCAAAAGCAGGGAATAAAGGTCAGTATGGGAGCCTGGATGGGTGGGTGGGCCCAACCGCAGAGCATAGGAGGAAAACAGTTCAGTTTCCACTGCTCATCGGCACTACCAGCTCAGCAGAACCGGGCCGAACCAGTAGAATACCACCACTACATTTGAAGTTACACTAGAACTGAAAAAAATGACTTATGACTATTTATGACTGTTGCAGCATCTCTGTGGTCAGATGAACAAAATTTGGATGCTTGGCAACTGGCATGTTTGTAATGGTTGCAGTGTCCCAACCATTCTTACAAACAAAGTCAGTGGGAAGCTAAATTCACTTAACAACTGTTAACTTATTTTAATTTAACTCACTTAAGAACTGCAGTGATTTGCTTAACAAACGTGGCAAGAAAGGTTTATAAAACAGGGCAAAACTCACTCAACAACTGTCTTGCTTAACAAGGGAAAATTTGGACTCAATTGTGGTTGTAAGTTACCTGTAGGTTACCTGTAGGGATGTTTGGCATCGGATAAATTCTGAAATTTTATGTAAAGCATGTTTATTATCAGTCCACAAACTGCTCAGGAGAGCAAAGATCTGGTGGGCAGGTCATATCACCTGTATGACAGACTAATGCATAGTCACCTTTTGGGGGGAATTCTTTGGTGAAGATACTGACATGGAGAGAAGAAGAGATGCTTCAAAGACAACTTCAATACATTTGAAGTTGCTTGATATAGACCAGGGGAGTCAAACTCAATTTCATTGCGGGCCAATCAGAGTTGTGTATGACCTCAGGGGGCTGGGTTGGGCATGGCCAAAGTAGGTGTGGCCAGCTTGACATCACTCATGTCGGGGGCACCTGTGGTGGCCCAAGTGCTCTGCCAGTGAAAATGGGCTCTGAGCTCCATTTTCGGCCATGACAGTCTCCTGCAACCCTCTGCTAGTGAAAATGGAGCTCGGAGGGGCTGACTGTGGCCTTCCCGAGCTCCGTTTTCACTAGCAGAGGCACTGTGGGATGGTCCTTCACTGTTTCCATGGCAGCCCCATGGGCCAGATCTAAACACCCCGTGGATCGGATCCTGCCTGTGGGTCTTCAGTTTGGCACCCCTGATATAGACACAACCACCTGGGAATGGTATAACTGCCCCACCTAGCATGGCCTCATCCATAAGGACTATCAAGTTTATGAAGCAAGGCATGCTGCTGAAGAAAAAAACAGAACCTGTTCTTCTCCAGTGCATGGACTACAGACATTCACAGTAGCCAGATCTCACCATCATTGCATAAATATTCAGGGCACAGAAAATAATTTTACATGGCCCTGCTGCTTTCAAACACCAACCCTGCTATAACATACAAAATTTCCAGGTTCTGAAGAGAAGCATTTAAATCTGTCAAATTACCTGTGTGCCATAAACCAGTTTTAATGAGCATTAGAGCAATTTGTATTATGACAGGTTTAATTTACCATGTTCTTTTATATTCCATCTATTGTTCCCAACTATTCTATTGGGGGCTGTGGTGGCTCACATAGTAAGAAGCTGGGCCTGCGCACTGCTGAGGTCAGCGGCTTGGCAGTTCGATTCCTGTGAGTGAATAAACCGCAGAAGGGACAAGAAAGGAGCTTCCCCCACAATTGCCTACCGGCATTCAGGCATCCCGTAGTAAAGATAACACCGCCCAAAAAAGGTCCTTTCACAGAGGCAGACAGCCACCTCGGTGATCCCTGGCTAACACATGCCATACGCTAAATAAATAATAAATATTGTTCCTCCTCCTCCTTTTAGGTTTTTAGGGTTTTTAAAAACTTTTTATATGTATTTTTTTTATTTTGATGTATCTTTTTAAATTTTGTACCTCACCTCCTTATGCTGGTCTTTGACTGTAATAAAAGTTTGATTTGATTTGGAAAACAGTGTAAGCATGATTTGTGTAAGAGCAGAACCACTAGCAGAACAATTTCACTGTCCACTTCACATAGGGATCCAACATGTGGGGGGAAATTCGGTGGCCAAATTTGGTCTCATCAGTCATCTTTGGACATACTACATTTAGTCTTAATGTGATTTTTTTAAAAAACTACCATGGTGTCAAGGTCCTTATAAATAATATTGAACAAATGATGACATTAAAAAGCACTACATCATACATCAAAACCCCTATTTTGTTAGCAAAGTTCTGTAATGGAAAGGATATAATTTAAAAATTGCCTTGCTGAAAAGTAGTTGTCAGCTCCTCCAAAGCACAGAATGTTTGATACAATTTGTAATGCTAACAGATGTATACAATGAAGATATAAACCTTTCGGTGCAATGCAAGAATTTTTAAAAGTCAATTATTTGAACCTACATTATTCTGCAAGTCTCTTAACCAGATCTGACCATCTAATTAGCTTTATTTAAATTACAATAATTAAAAAGACTCCTTGGTGTCACAATAAATTTTGCTAAGGTTGGATTTGGTTAAATCTGTTGAATAAGGAATGAAGTATCTTAAGGTTATTATAAATGTTTAAAACAAAAGCAGTACCCTAAGTTTCATTTTCTTTAAGATCCCAAAACAGAAATAGAAATAGGATGCTTTCATTAAAAAGTTATTTGCTTATATAGCCTGAAAACAGTAATAAGAAATCTGAAAAAGCATAAAGGAATTACCAGATACAATTGTTTCATACTTACTTTCAGTATCTCAGAATAAGCCTGTTAATAAATATTTGCTTAGAACAGTCAAAGAAGATTATAAACAGCATTCATCACTGTAGTTGTGTGGCCTGATGAATTCAAACATGATTCCTTAGGGTAGTGATCAGATATTGAAGAATAATAAAGATGTCATCTAATTCATTTAATAATTTCTTGGGGAATGAGCAAATAAATCCTTTTTTTACTGGGAAAGGAAAAACGACAAAGTAGCAGCAAAGGTTTTCTATTCAAGCATAAAATCATAAAATCTTACTCCCTAGGAAAAATACCCTCACATATTATATATACCAAGAGTCAATTCTTCTATAGCCTGACATGATAAACGCATGATGAAACTGGGGGCAACATTGTTATAAATGTTATCTTTCAAAAGCTGCACAGAAGAAGCAGAAAATGAACAGACAAAATGGAACTGCACCCCTAATCCTCCCACCTATAATAAATGGGAAAGTTTACATTGAGAATATTGCTCAGATATGAGGCAAGATCTTCTGACTTGAACAAGAAATTGTGGCCCCAGGAGACACAAATCCCTAGACAGCATGGAACTTTCTTAATTTTGATCCGCCGAATTACAGTAAGGGGAATCTTGTTAAAGCATTATTGTTGGTTCTATTTTCCTGTGCTGTGCAAATCTAGTCAGTTGTGCTTTATTAAACCATGATTAAATAATCTATTTATGCAGATGAACTGTACTTTATTAGAGCATGATTAAACAATGCATTTTACTCAGATGAACATATTAATATGTGAACTTACTACTCTTTATGCCTAGACATAAAAGATAGCAACATAAATATGTATGAGTGAAATACAGGTGTTTAATCCATGTTAATTACTACAGAAAACTGATAATAAACTCATGATTATTATTATTTTAGTTAGAAAACACACATTATTTAGGTAGTGGTCCAATCTGAATACACATCCTAACATTAAACATATCTATATATGAGATATATATCACATTCTGACAGAGTTTCATATGAAACACAAAATTTAACATCCTACATCGTGAATAATAGTTCTCTAAATGAAAATACTATCTCCGTAATTCCTGTTCTTGATTTTTATGCAGTTCCTGAATCTATTTCAATATCTAGATTCATATTTTTATATCATCTCAAATGATTATATCTCATGCTTGCATCCAAAGTTTTTTTTAAATTGCTAGCATAAATTCACCACAACCTATTATTGCAAAGTATGATTAAAGTCACTTAGAGAATGAGATAGGCAGAGTATAAATTTAAATAAATAAATAAATAAATAATTTATATATTCTTTACTACATGTGACTGAAATGCTATGTAATTGGTGGTCTAAGAAAAAAATCTGAAGCCGAAATTGTGTGACTTTATAACTGAGGTTCATAACTTTATCAATACTCCTGAATGAATTACTTAAACAGAAGACAAAGACAATGCTCTAGGTATCTTGAATATCTTATTTTTATTTTAAGGATAAAAATTCAAAGAATTTTGCATACTTTTTGTAAACTAGTTCAAAAAAGAATCTGTGTTTTTAACCTGCAAATCTTAGAGCAGAGCATGTCTTTAAACTGCACAATAATTACAAATCAAAATTTATTCCGCCTCCCCCAATTTTTTTGGGAAAGCTTTTGTTAAATCTATTTTATAATATTCTTGCTTATATAAGAATAGGATAAACTAATAGATAAACAAATTTGAGAAGTTATATTCTAAGAATTGTAGATAAGGCTTTGAATAGTTCAATCTTCATTTTTTCTAGATAGCAGGCTTTATAGTTCATGCAAAAGGTTAATGCTCATTCTTCCATAAAAAACATTTAATAGCAGCATAGGATTAATGATCCTATGATTTCATCATTTAATGTTATGTACATAGCACTTCATTCTTGCCATGCAATACATCATTGTGACATTTTAAAAATTCTAACTACATCAATTTCTTTAATTAACTTATTTAACTTGTGCTGTACTTTCAATTAATGAATGCTGTAATGAGTTAGACATATATACTTTTCTACTTGTTTATTTATATCCTACCTTTATTATTTTTACAAACAACTCAAGGCAGTAAGCATATCAAATACAACTTACTCCACATATTTTCCTCACAATAACCTGCCAATTACAGTAGAGAATCAATCAGTAGAGAATCTTGGCTTGGTTTCTAGGTGTGCTTCCCTTATCATGCTATTAGATCATGAGATCAACTCTAGTGCTAGATATATATTATATATAAATATAAAACATATTTATATAAATTTATATTTATGAAATAAAATATAAAAAAACAGACAAATGCTTAATTACAACAGAAAATAGTTTAAAGATAAAAATAAAAAGCCATTTAGAGTCACATGATTGAAGTGACAATATACTTATTATGCATGAATAAATATATTCCAGAGCAGTTCAAAATATTAAGAAGAACTTGATGCCCAATCAGGCTTGATGACGATCAACTATTTTAAGATCAGCTATTACTTTCAGTTTAAAGCTGTTGATTGAAAGTATCAAATTGCTATTTTTTATAGGTCTGCATACCTAGCCACTTCTGTGCCCTGATTGCCCTTCAAATCTCTTTAATATACTGATTCTTATACTACCTGGATCATGATTTCATCATTTTTGCCATCTGTAACATTTGGCTTTGATTTTTGAACCGTCTATTCTTTGACCATGAGAGACTCCTTGAAAAATTAGAACTTTGATTGTACTACTAAGCATTGGTTGGTTGGTTGATCATGTGTCATCAAGTTATTTTTTATTCCTAGCAACTACATAGATAGATTTTCTCCATGAGGCTCTGTCCCTAACTTGGACTTTCAGGTAATCCAACAGTGCACAAATCACAATTGTAACCAAATCCACTCAATTTTTGGTTGGTCATCCTTTTCCTTTCTTTCTTATCATTACAGCTAAGAGAGCTAATTCTAATTCTAATTACTGTCCTACCTGATCTGTGGCAGATCTCTTAACACTGAAATTGGTATTATAGTGTCCCTGTGAATGCACAGGGTATGAAAAAAAAGATATGAAATGCATCATATTAGAAATACTTTCCTACGGAAATGAATACATTGCGTGAAAAAGAGAGTGAAACAGGCAGTACCTTTGCTTTCAACACACTAGCTAATAGCATTAATTCAATGCAAACATACAGTTTGGTCACTTAGATAACAAAAATGTCATTGGATGTTGCTTTGCTTCATTTCTTTCATCCTTTGCATATATTTCCCCTTTAAACTATCAATAAAATATCTATGATTTAATGTTTTGTGACAATAATTGGTTTGCTGATGCATATGTATTAGCACTGTAATTGTCCTAAAAATATGAAACTAACTTCTCTAATTCCATTTTAGTTCCTTTTTTAAAGCAAGTCAAAAATCAATTGTAATGACAGTTACATAAATCAAGATATAAACCAATCATAGTTACTTTACTAATTAGGGAAACTTGAGAATTAAAATGTTTCACTCATCACCCAAGTTGAACAGTTGGACTATACAGAAAATATCAAAATGGTGTCCATGTCCATGTGATGGAAGCCCCAAATATTTTAATGTGCATGTGATCCTTTCTTGTAGATGCCTTGAGGCTAGTCAATGCATTCAAAGAGGTGAAGAAAAAATCACTGGGGATAAACACAGAAAACAACTGGGAACATCTTCTAAAACAGTGGTTACCAACCAGTGGGCTGTGGCCCACTGGTGGTCCATGAGAAAATTTGGGGGGGGGCACAGTGCACCCATGTCTGCAACAGGGGTGATATCGGCAGTGAATGGACTGATGCGCGTGGGAAGGGAGGGTGGCACGTGGAAGATCGTGGCATCAGAGCCCTTCCTGGGTGTTCCCTGGCCTGTGAGGGGGTGGGGGTGGGGGGAAAGGAACATCTGAACTGGTGCTGGGTGGTGGGAATCTGATGTCTGGAGGCCAACGAGCCACGTGCTGAAGANTCTGATGTCCAGAGGCCAACGAGCCACGTGCTGAAGACCAGATGGCTGGTGGGGAAATGAGGTGATCCTGTAGTCTCCCTAGCAAACCCATGTCATAGCTGCTGCCTCCTGCTTCAGTGCATCGAGGAGGCCATGCAGCAGCGGGAAGAGCACAGACTCCTGAGCCACAGGAAGTAGCTGCCAGCAATGCCCTCAGGTGAATATGTTGTGAAGGGGAGGCTCAACCCCTCCACTCAGGAGCCACAAAGCGCTCATTGCCCCTCTGGCAGATGCCAAGCCTCCTCCCAGCATGCTTCTCTTCCTCCTCACCAGAAGCACTCACACACCCAGCGGGAAGAAGGAGGCTTGGTGAGTGCCAGAAGGGCGGTGAGGGCTTTGTGGCTCCTGAGGGGAGGGGTCAAGCCTCCCCCTTGCAACATCTTCACCTGAGGGCATCACTGGCAGCCGCTTGACCTCCTCGATGCGCAGCCAAGCTAAGTGCCTGAAGGACCCCATCCCATCAGTGGGAATCCAGGCGCTTCAGCGAGCGCAATGCTGGATTCATATTAGTGGTCCACGGGATTTAAA
>AZIM01000230.1:249230-267750 GCA_000516915.1 Ophiophagus hannah | reverse complement strand
TATATATATATCACATGTTCTTTTTATTTAAATTGCCACCAAACAGCTGAAAAATGTAAATGGAACTAGAAATCTATAGTAGATGTTTTGTAAAGGGCCAAGAATACTTGTGGTTGAAATAACAGAAGAAGCTAAAAAGAAAATAAGATAGTTTGTCAAAGGGAACAAGCCATAGGACAGAGAGGGCATGTAACCAAGATCATTGGACACAGATGACTTCCCCTTTAACTATCCTATTATCTCCTTTGAAAGACTGTAAGTAAAACCAATGTGATAACACGATGCACTATTTTTTTTTACTTGATACCTGAGATCTTTGCAACTAGGACTGTCCAGAACTGAAGCTAGAATCCTTTCCCTGCAAATCACAAGTTGTACCATTTAGAGCAGGGGTGTCAAACTCAAGGCCCGCAGGCCAGATCCGGCCTGCAGGGTGCTTAGATCTAGCCTATGGGGCTGCCCTGGAAACAGCAAAGGACCAGCCCGTGGTGCCTCTGCCAGTGAAAATGGAGCTCAGGAGGGCCATGTGCACTCCTCCCAGACTCCATTTTCAGCTGCAACAGCCTCCTGCAGCCCTTTGCCGATGAAAATGGAGCTCAGGAGGCTGTTTTGTTGGCAAAGTGCTCAGGCCACCACAGGTGCCGCCTTTGACATGAGTGATGTCAAGCTGGCCATGATGACACTGCCCGCTGAGATCAGGCACAATCCTGATGTGGCCCTGAATGAAATAGAGTTTGACACCCCTGCATTAGAGAGCAACTCTCCCTAGGACACAATATTTATTATTCAGGTAGATTGATTGTCATGATTCTGAGATGTAGAAAGCTATGATGATCCAGTTCTATTTTGAGGTTCTATCTCTATTCATTGTATTCTAGAACAAAAGTGCACTAGGTGGTTCATAAGCATACAGTAGCACAGATATCTTAAAATACCCAACCAAGGAGAATGAGCAGATTTAAGGTAGAACACCAACTTTCGCAGAAGATGTTATTTTTAACAGCATTTTAATTTTAATTTTGAGGTACTGCATGTACCATTTAGAAAGGAACCATTTGTTGTGGTGACATTCCAGCCTTTGTAGTGGTTATTAAACCTTTTTCAAGGTTGATGCAGCAGTCTGCTTAAAGGAGAAATTTAGAGGTATTGGCCTAGTTCTCTTCAGGATCTGGAGCTGTTTTATACAAAGAGCTTAGAGATGGGTGCTTAAATATTTACTTCTTAAAGGGATCTACATAAACAACCCATTCATTAATGAGCCATTTTATAAGCTCTTCCCTGACCTCAATTCTGCAATATATCACACCCATATTTATAACTCTGCTTCTATAGAAGTTTGCGATAGAAAATGTTGTTGACTTGATCTACTGCAACACCCCTACTTCAAACAATGAATGGAACTAATAAAAATCTCAACCACCACTATATAAAGGAACCCATTTCCAGTTTCCTCAGATATCTGTGTTAAACTGGCCATACATCTAATTCTGACTGCCTGCACAACCAGCTGTTTACACTGAAAGTAGCCACAACAACTTGGCTCAAAAATAATGTACACAATAGATTTTTATATAGTTTGATGGCTAGAAAAACAAGGAGGCTATGTGGTTATATGCATAACGCAACATTCTCACCTACTTCTAGATGCAAGTCAGATGCTTGAAGTCATTCTCACATAAGAAGAGAAATAAAGATTTGAACAGAATGACAGCTAGTTCTTATTTGATGTTCTCCACTGGAAGAAAGAAATTCAGGTGAACCTTCATTATGGGGTCCAGGATATAGTGACTTAATGAAACTGATTCACCAAGCTCCTTGAAGCTAACAAGGAGCTAACAAGAAATTCCTTTAGTTTCTAACTTTTTTCATGAATGGAGACACTAATGGATTTTTTTTAAATGAATGCAATATGTGTGGGTGAACTAATATTCTCACTGTACTTGTGAACATTTCTCTACAAGTTTTTTTTTGCTTCTCACTATTTGCAAATATTGTTTTGTTCACCAACTCGTTAAAGATACTGCTGGACATCATGACACAGAGGGCCACTGCTATTAAAAAAGAAAAACACCTGAAGTTTCCAGGGAATTATTTTCTGCTGTATGTCTTCTTTCCCATAGTTTTCTCCTGGGTATTAATTTATAAAGTTAAACAATTACCTCATGCATAATATAGTATAATTGAACTGAATGGTTCACCGAGCCAAGCTAATGCAGATGAGCTTGGACCAACAGATCTGTTTCTGCCTCTGAACTATATAATAAGCATAACACAATCCAAAATCTTTTGGATTGCTGACACTGCAGGAAATGAGATAGTGCAATCTGCTTTCTAACGCAATTTGCTTCTTGTCATGGGAAGGATTTTTTTTTAAAGAACCCTAAACTTCTCCAGATTCATTGAACCAGAAAACGGCGGGATTGTTTAATCCAAATGACGACTACTAGAAATGGCAGACTGATTTTGCATCTCGTTTTTCACCCCAGCAAATATCAATTTATCATTAAGTTCAGTTGACATAATTTTAATATTTTCTGCATTCAGGCACATGTAGGCTTATTTCTGTACACATTAATAAATGTCAAATTAGCATAAAGAAATGGGAAGATATATTTTTCATGCTATATTTTTTTTTTAAAAAAATCATTAAAAAAAGCAAAACAAACCTAAACGCCCAATTTTTTCAGTAGTAAATCTTGACATGATGTTTATGTTTTTATAGCAATGCCTGGAAATATTATTTACAATTTTCAGGTTTTTATATGTATACAGAACGTCAAATTAATTCACTGTTATAAACTACATATTTAAGCAGGATCTTGCAACAAAGCAGACACTATTTAGCTAACTTTACAAGATTGGGTTTTTGTTTGCACTCCTTCTTGAAGTGTTGATTTACAAGTAATGGAGAGTTAAGTCATAGAGTAGACAATGGCTGGGTGCTAGGCCAGCGTAAAATTTGGATGAATATTTGTAGTTTAGAATGCGGTGAGAACCCGGTCATGATGTTGTGGATACTATGTAAACCAGGAAGTCATATTATTATTTACAGATTACAACATTTAATAAGAATAAAACTAGACTAATAGACTAAAAAGTAAGATGCTTAAGTTGTCTTGCTTCATAAAATTCTCCCCAGTCCTATGTTAAAATTTTTTTGAATTTCCATGGTCCCATTGTCATTTATCTAAGATGACATCTTCCACTTTTATGAACATTTCCTCACCTGTAGAAAAGGGACAGGGCTTTGATCATGCAGTCACAACTACCATCTTGATTTTTTAATCTCCCCCCCTGCTCCCTCTGTGGACTTCCTTGCCTCCCTAGGCAGTTTACTGTCTATACATAAACATCTTCAAAGAAATGTTTAATGTCTAAATCAAGAACCAGTGTTGTCAAACAATTAACGCAAGTTTTTAAAAATCAAAAAGGTGCTAGACAGCAGATTCTGGAACAGCAGATTTTTGTGAAGCAAGTGGCTGCGGAGAGAGGGAGCTTAAACCTCAAGATTGGACTTACCCAATGTGTGTGTATTATAGCAGATATGAAAGATAGGTGGGGAAACTACACCTAGTTAAGCAGGTCATGTAGCTTAGACTTGTGCTAATTCTCAGATGTGAAATCAATGGTTTTCAACCTTAGTAACTTTAAGATGTGTGGACTTCAATTCTCGGAATTCTGACTGCTTCTTTTTCTGTGTGTGCACTTTATAAATACTGTTTTGCAGTCATACTCAGTTATCCATCCATGTTTTACTAGTCTAGTTTGCTTTGAGTGAGATAGAAAAATGAAGAATTATACTCTGTCTTCCTTCCTTCCTTCCTTCCTTCNTCTTTTTTCCTTCTTTCTAACATCTAAGCCTTGCAAAACATAAACTGATTTAGAAAATGCAAAAATTCAATTTCCTGTTGAAAATGCAATTGTGGCAATGGGCTTGAAGCTGAATCCAAACATAGCTACCTCCTGTTTTCTCTGGTCTCTGATTCACATGATCCATCTTTCTGATTTATCATTGAAACAATCCCTTAGGTAGCATATGGAATAAAACATAAAGCATGGTAAAACAGCAATTAGTAAACACAGTGCCACATCATATATCAAGGGAAAGGTTGAGGAAGGTCTATGTCTAGCAGCCATAATAATAGAATAGGGACTTGATGTGAGTTGGAAGGACATTCCAAAGAGAACTTTGGATATTGAAGCCATTCCAGGCCACCATGAATAACATTCCATTTTTTAAAAAAATAGTTCAGATATATTTTTAAAAATATTCATTTAATAACTGATAAGCATTTCTGAAAGTTAAAAACATTTGGCATGTGTAAGTAGACACAAATGATTTATCTAGTATAGTACCTTTGGTGACAGTTCTCCAGATGCACTCTTTTCAGTCATTCTTGAAGATGCATTGAATCTGAGGTCTTCTGCATCTAAATCACAAGCTCTTCCATTGGCTTATAGCTCTTCATAAGGTATTTCCATATTTCATGCTCCCATTATGGATGCTAATCACGTCTGTTTCACAATAATGGTACTCATGTAACTTTCTTATTAAATATGAGATTACAGTTGCTTAACATATATAGAGTTGCAGAACTTATGTGGAATGTTTTTTCCTTCCTTAACATTTGACCAATATTGCTCAAAGTCATCCAATCAGCTTTCATGGGTAAGTCAGACTAGAACACAGTCTTCTGGTTTATAGCTTGGTGCCTTAACCACCTGACCGAACTGTCTCTCAATATGACTAGAAAATCAAATGCTTGTAGCATGTTCTGCCAGGCAAATAGATAATGTGCAAAATTTAAGACATTCTGTGGCAATACTGTATATTTAGAGAAAAACATTGAAGAAATGGAAGAAAATGCTGCCCATTTCCAAGAGGGACTATGAAGATATCCTATATTTTCTAGACATGGTTCTAAAGATCACATGATAGATTTTTGGATTATGCATTAGTTACACCCTCTGCAAAAAAAACCTAAGTGTGTTTTATTGCTTTTTGTAAACATTACTATACTGTGCATCTAGAACAAGACATGTTGAGTTATTTAAAACATAACCACGTGACTGCTTTCAGCTAAAATTAAAGCTGTAAACCTTTATTCAACATTAAATCAAATCACTGTTAATTTTGGAACTAATTAGCATTTCAGGCTGTTTTCTTCTCTGCAGTGTGGTGATTTTGGTATATAATGCTACGTGATTGTACAGAAGTACATAATTACCAAGCTGAATATATTGTCTCCTGCTGACATCTCACAAAAGGAGAATCTTCTGGTGCATGTTCAAAGCATCTCAATTTTTAAAAGCCCCCCCCGGAAGATTGCAAATCTGCAGGGCTTGTTAAATGAGGGCTGCTGGATTTACTGGGCCATATTCTGTTTTAATTAAATACTTAACCCAGAGAATTTATGTGGCATCAGTCATATAAACTGAGGTGAAGAAAATGCTTTGTGAGAAAATTTGTAATTTAGTATTTAAATAGTAACAAGAATATTATAGTGCAAATACCTGGCACTTTGGAAGTATGCAGAATTCTGACATTTTCCCTCTCTCTCCCAAATGAGGTAACTAATACCTAGGAAAATGTCTGTGTAGTCAAAGAATGGGTGACTAGTTCTTTTAAAAAAATTCTGAATGCAGTTTAGCCCTGTGGCTTGTTTTGTCTTTTGTACAGGAATGCCATTTCAAGGTTCAGTTAATTACAAGGCAAATGGATTTTCTGTGTGACAATTTTTTTTCCTTTAAGTTGAAAAATCTTGTCTTTGGCTGTATTCAGGATTATATAGGGGGGGGGGGTCCTGGCTATTNNNTTCAGGATTAAATAGGGGGGGGGGGTCCTGGCTATTGAATTGAGGAACTGTACATTGGTTGATGACTCAAAGTCTAGTATTGCAAAGGAATATAGAATTGATCTTGAGAAATGTATGAAAGAAGCTAATAAAGGGAAAGGAGGGAGCAAGCTATAAAAGGGATGAGTGGACAATAGTCAAGAATCATCCAGACATGAGATAGAAGGATGCAACCTTGAAAGACCTCCACCTTGATATGGGATAAGAACCTTGGAAAGAACTTCAAGATTCTATCTTAGAACAATAAAACATGCTGACCTGCCATGCTTTGATTTGGCCAACCTCAAAAGGCTGACAAGAAAAATATTTGTAAAAAAAAAATCTTGCATATGTATATGATGGTGCAGCTAAATAATCTCAGAACACCTCTACCTGAGACCTTGACAGGACTCAAGAAGGAGCTTTGTATCTGTCTGCTGCTATCATATCTCCTGCTCTGGAGAGCTAAGCTGACATTTCTGGGCCGGTGCTGGTTTATCTGAAGCCAGCCAGAGCAAAGCTGGTTTTCATTTAGCTGCGGTAGACTGTTTGTAAGTTATAATTTGTGCTCCTGTGCACTCAGCTCAATAGTGCAATCAAGGTTGATTAGTTTTCCCCCATGTTAAAATTGCCACCTCATGTTTTTAGGACTTTTTCCCATTTAGCTCCTACTCCCTGGAATTGACTCCCCCTTGAGTTATGTCTGGAGTCCAATCTCTAAACATTTTAAAAAAGCCCTTAAGAAGCTTCTATTTGCAGGACTTTTATGAAACCCTTCTCTTTCATTATTGTCTGGAAATCCATGGTTAATTTGTGCTAGTATTAGAAATGGTATATATTGATTATTTTAAGAAATCTCTTACCTTTATTAGTCTATCACAGTATTTTGGTATTAGTCTTTATTCTAGTTAGATTTGATGTAGATATATTTCACATGACATAAAACTTCCTAGTATTTTAATATTGTTAAAGTAATACTCTTATTATAGTAATACCACTAGTTTTATTACAACTTCCTACTGATGTGAATTCTTACCTTACCATACTTCAAGGCAACCATTACTACCGGTTTTCCTTCTTGTCATTACTATCTCCTTTCCTTTCCTGTGTACTTTAATGTCCTGTTCATAGTATCTGTTTGGAGGCATTGTTTAGAATTTATCTCTTCCCCATTTCAGCCACAAGAATAATACACAATGTAATACTTATGTTGAAAATATTAACATGCTGTCAGTGTAACTCAAAAAAATATTTTTAAATTTAGAAGTTGAGGTGTCTTTGCAGTCAACATTTTCTTGTAGCAAGTGGTAAGATTTTACATTGTGGTGTGTTGTGATTTGTAGAGTTCAAAATTTTTCTCCATTTTGGGTGAAGTGAAGCTGTGAAAGCAAGATCAAGGATTTGCAGTAGTTCAGCAGTTAGGACCCTGACTGGAGGAAAATTTTGACTCTCTCCTATTGGTAAGGTAGAAGCTGAGCAAAAATTGGTTCACAGGACAAGTTGTCCATCATCTCAGTATTTTAAGATTGACAGAATGAAAGACAATTGTGGTTGGTTTTATACTCCTTTCATCAATATTGGAGGAAAGGTAACAGTACAGTGTGAAAATGTGGTTAGATCCTGGATTTAATCAGGGTTCCCCAGATTGTACTGTGCATTCTTTTACTTCAAAACACAGTAAGCTGACATCTGAGATAATAATTTTTGAGTAGGACCCTGGACACCACATTGATGTGTAACACAATCCTACATGCATGTGCGTATGTGAATATGTTTGTGTCGGTAAATATATGGATGGCCAAGTAGATAGATATCTGAAATCTAGATGCTCTTAAACTTCTTTTGCACATGGTAGAAAAGGTCTTGTTTATGAATGAATATGAAAAAGAAGATAATACTATTACTGTAATGTATCAACAGAAGTGTATCACCATGGTACAGTGTCTCCTGCTTGGGTGGGGCAGTTGGGCTAGAAGACCTACAAGGTCCATCCCAACTCTGTTAATCTGTTAAAATCAAATAAATATTCTTAATTGTTTTTCATCTGATATAGGAAGATATATATCCCAGGTACTTGGGAAGGACTCGTAAGTGGACAGAAATGCCAAACATATTATCAGATACTTCCTCCCTTTCCTTCTCTTTTCTTCTAAGGTAAGTGGATCCCTTCCTGTTTCTCCTTCCTACACTTCCTTCTCTCCTCCCCCTCGTCTTCTCTTTGCTTCTCCTGCTGAGTGGGAGCGAGACTGAGGGATTGGAAGAAGCTATCACAGAATATGAAAAATGAAGATCACATGATCACTGCAGTGGGAGGTGGTGCCAAAGCAGCAGCAGCAGCAGCAGCTCAGCAGCACTGAAGCAGCCACCACTTCCCCAAATTTGGGGAGTAATGGGTTCAGATATTCTGTAAATTAGCTTATTTGAAGTATTTTGGTTGAAAAAGTGTTGTTTGCACTGTTTCACCCAGATAAAGGTTTCATGAGAGTTTTAACAGTATATAGATACACGTGAAGCCTGTAAAAGTCCATAGCAAGAGGTGAGGTTGCAATTTTTTAAATATAATCTCTTCTCCAAGAGAAAGACAAAAGATTTCTGGATATAAACAAATAAAAACCCAGCCAAAGAACAAACTCAACCCTTTTTATTTCTTGTTATTATATCTGCCGATCAAAGTCTTACATTTAGCACATGCAGGGAAAGATTTGTGTAAGTCATAACTGTATTTCCGTGTTATTTTAAGGTGGTAGTGTGTATTGAAAGTTGCAAAAGGTGGTCTTTGAGGCTGGACTTCAAACATCTATAATTTTAGAAGCAGAACTTCTTGTGGGATTGGTCCTGCTCTTCTCTGAAAGCATCTAGTATTTCAAGTTTGAAATCAGCTGGCAGCGAGATCTCTGAACACATTCCTTCAAATAAATTAACAAAGACACCTGCTGCTCTGCATCTAGAAATAAATTGATTATTTTCATATTGTTTCTGGTAAGTGCTCCATGTATTTTAAATACATCACTTTCAGATTTATAATAAATTTATCATAAATTTGTTCCTTCCTGTCTATGATCTTAATTCCGGTTTCATGGGAAATAACAATAATTCTGTTCAATGCTTCCAGATCTTGATCAAATTTAAGAGCTTGAGCTTTCATAGTTTTAAAGTCTCCATGGATCTCAGATATGCCAGTTTCCAGATTCATACATTTACTGTCCATCTGTTTAGAGGCTGACTGAAATTTTGCATTGAATTCAAAACTTGTTATTTCTTCTTGCTGGGAAGACAAATCTTCAGGGGTCAATGTAGCTCTATCTAATTTGATAGAATTTAGGGAGGCAGCCACTGTCCCCTCCTGTCTGTCTGGGATTTTGTTAGAATGCTTAAGCTGATCCAGCTCTTCTTCATTTGAGCATAATTGGGCAAAAATCATACACATTGCAGGTTTATGCAAACAATTCCATGCATAGGATTGGAGAGAGACAAAGGTCTAGGCAGCCAGATGAGAAATTGAAACTTTTCTGTTTGGGGATGTTAACAGCAAGACCACTAAGGTTAGATTAATGTCCATCTCTGAGTGCTCCTGCTTTGAGTTTACTTGGCCATAATGATGGGCATCTCTAAATTTGGGCTGAGACCAATTGTCATACTAGTTTTGATAGTGTGTTAGAGAGCTTGGTATATATGTTTTTGCCTGCTAAAAATGTTGGGTGACTCTATCAGATTTTGTAGTGGTTTTTCTCTGGTTCATTTGGGTGACCGCTGTTGGATGGTTCTGAAAAATGAATCCTTTCTTGCAAATAAATGGGGACAGTTGTTATTTTCATCCTTTTCTACTACATGATTGATTCTCACTATTCACTGAAAAAATACCCCTCTATGATTTATCCAAATTGTTTGCCTTATGAAAGTTTTCTTGAGGAGCTATAGAAACATAGAAATGCTGTGAATCACCTATGCAATTGGATTTAAGAGATAAGTTGGTGATCAGATGATTGGATATGGACAGAGGTTGAAATCTTCATTCACTTAACAAGTGACCTTGATCTAATTAGCCTCTCTTGTTTAACATAACCTGCTTTGTTGATGTATTAATCTTCTAAGATTTGGATTTGTATGATTGTGCAAGATGCCACACTATCCTAGAGAAAAGATGTAATACAAATGAACTCTAGAGTAATCAACCTTAGAATGTTAAGAATTAGAGTTCAAGAATGTGATGTGATGTATTATATTACTAGTTTAGCTAGTTTTGCAAGGGAATGTAGCTAAAAGTTATATGTATTATGGTATTCATGTTCCCAAGTCATGTCCCCAAGATTATCTGATCAAATCACAACAATACATGTATTGATTAGTTGAAGTATTTTCTTTTCCTTAGGTGAATTAGAAAGAAAGATCAATTAGGGGTAATATATTGCATATATTGTGTAGTGCAATGATTTATTAAGACTAATTAAAGCAGTGGTCACCAACCTTTCCTGCTTACGAGTGGGGGTGGGTGAGGGGATGTTCTACACAAGTGGCAGCCATGCACATTCATGGGCGCACCTCCAATTTCATTTTTAGACTACCCATCACCAGAGTCTCTTGGTGGTGTACAAAAGCTGGTTCAGTTGTATCCTTGAATTAACTATTCAAATTAAATAGTTCAGGTCAATTACTTCAATAAGTCAAATCCCAAATTGGTTGCCTCTGAATCAATCCAAAGGCCTTTTACATAGGCACACATACAAAAAAAGCTTGGTTCCAAATTAAAGATCCAAATCAAATGAATAATTTGAATCAAATTGATTTGATGATTCAGAGTGGATCTAATTCAGTGATGATGGCCCTAACAAGACCTGCAGATTACCACAATATACTGTTATAGTTGAGATTCTATTTATTTATACAATTTAGAAGTCACCCTATTCCCAATAATTCTGCTTTACATTTAAAAAGCAACAGTTTTTTAAAAACTCTAACAACAGTTTATATCTATACAAACAAACTGTACAAACAAAGCATCCTATGGGTGCTGAACAGCCTTTCTACCTGGGAGGATATCCAGGTTGTCAGTGACTTTCTGAATATCAACAAAGAGGGAACCAAGTTGTTTTCTGTTCCAGAGGGCATGTACCCCAACAGTGATGGTATGCTTCCTAGATTCCAGAATACATTAAAAACATTGATTGTTTTACAATGTCTTTGAATTTTTTTGCCATATGTTTGCTCCACAAAAGGCTTCTCATTTGAAGCACTGCTTATAAGTATCCTAACTCTTCTAGCGATGTAATCATTGATATAATAAAACTCCCATATGGCTCTTTAAGTATCCATGCATCTGGAGAGAAAACTTGCAAATTTCCAATTAATACTTGTTACTTCATAGAATGCAATTTATGTCCATGATACCAAATAAAATTGTGCTTTATCAAAGTTGCAGTCTCCTATAACATAATAAGTATATATACACTATTCTGTGGGCATATATGCACCACCTCCAAAATTTCAGATAACTGAAAATATGGATGAATATTTAGTAAACCTCATGTTATGTGTAATAAGACTTATGACCATGGAATTCTAAGTAATTGATCTTTGATCAAATATGCTATAGAATAGGATATGTGAAATTTTCTAAGATGTCTGGATAGCTTTTGTACTATTGTTCCTGATCATCTACTTCCTTTTTTCCCCTCTTCGGTGATTTTTTAAAAAATTCTGTGCAAATTTTGTAAAACATCAGCTCCTTTAATTCAATCACATGAAAGTGATTGAGAAAATCTAAATCAGCTGAAGCCTCACTAATTATATCCTTGGCTATTTCAATTTTCTCTGTGCTTGCATGCTGCAAATAATTTTTCTGTTTGACCAGCAGTGGGATCCTACCTGTTCCACTACTGGTTCAGTGATTGTGCACAAGCTGAGGCCTGCAGCACCAATCAGCTGAGAGGATAAAGAAGAGAAAAGCACAGGGGCTGTTGGGAGGGCCAATTCTGTGCTTTTCTCTCTTTCTCCTCTCAGCTGACTTTTTTCCTCCTCTCAGCTGATCATCGGAGATTTTTTTTTACTATTGGTTGGGCTCAACTGAGCCAAACCAGTAGCATACCACCACTATGTTTCACCCAACAAATCCACCTCAGGTAGTATAAATTTGGGTGTGTAGTATAGCAAATGAATGGCTGAAGTTAGATATATCTCACTGAGTATCCAATATTTCCTCTAGTAAGAGCAACAGTCAAGATAAGGATGGGATTAAACATACAGAATCAAATGTCCATTGTAAATGAAGAGAGATCAAATATCTACAGTATTATCCTAGGGTGTTTCTCCTCTGAAACCTCCATCCAGTCCCTCTGAGTGCCTTTTCTGCCTTCCATGGGACACGCAAGAAAAGAAAGAATGAGTAGCAAATCTGGCACTCACCATGAACTCACAGCCAATACATTGGCTGAGGAAGCAGAGACAGCTCCTCTACTCGGCCACAATTTCTCGAGTGTTCCACTTGATGGCCAAGCTGCACCAATGTTCTCATAGCTTTTGATATTTTGGATATTTGGGTATTTTGATGAATGAGTTCATCTCATATTTCATCTGATAGTTCAACTGCAAACTGGTCAATTAAGTCACTTTTATTCTACCCCTTCTCCTGAAGAGGGGAATTTAGCAATATTCATCAAACATTTACACTGTTGTTGATGATAGATTTCATGATTTCATTATATGATTAGACCCTCCAAATTAGGGCTCATGACTGATACCATCTCAATCCAAAAAGGGGTTACCCACTCTGTCATTAGGCTAATTACAATAAGTGTGTGTGAAATATGTGCAGTATACTGAACAAGGAAGGCAGTAAATTTGGATTCCCATCAAATGTTTCAGCTAAGAGATTTGATACTTGAATTCAGAAATCTGTTGATTACACTTGCTTCAGCAATAGCTGCAAGGTCTTTTCCTGATCCTGAGAGATGATAATACATTTATCTCACCAAGTTGGCTTGTTGGGTCATCGTCCAGATTAGCTGGTTCATTTGGGTTGGTACTGGAGCAAGCCATTGATACCTTGATAATGGAGTTACTACAGGGTCTGTACCCATAGTTGACTTCTTAGTTTCCATGAGAAGTCTCTCTTCAAATAGAGGTAGGAGTAGAAGTGAACAGTCAAGCTTTCAGACTTCACAGCAGGTCTTAGAAGTAAATCACAGCTCTCTAGACATTTACCCATTATTCTGCACTTGGCTTGACTAGACAGAACACTCTCATAAAGGATGCTGGTAGATTATAATCTTATTGCTGATAAGAATGAAGCCTTAAGCAGAGCAGTTGACTTTTCATTATAATGCAAAGAAGTCAGAGTCTTGATATATAATCATACTCTTTGCTTTTTTGCTTTTTTCCTTCCAAGTTAACAAATTCTTGGCAAAATCTCTTAAGGGCTGTGGGAGGTAGGAGGAATAAGTTTCTATAATGATTCTGTCTAGCTTGGCAACTACTGATTCTTGCCTCATCAGTCTCAACCCTTACAGATTTTGCCAGACTTAACAAAGACAAAAAAGTCTGGATAGTGGAAATTGCAATACTTGTAGACAGCAGAATAGAAGAGAAAGAGCAGGAGAAAATTACAAAATACAAAGATTTGCAAATAGAATGATTGTGGCAAAAAAGGAAAGATAGTGCCAACAGTAATAGGTGCATTGAATGCAATCTCAAAATATTTGGAGCATCTCTTCCCTCAACTGGAAGAAGCCCTGGAGAAAGGTAAAAAAACTATTATAAGCAATACCCCCAATCTGCAACCTACAGAGCCAGCTCAGAAGGATATCGTAGTGAATGGTATTGAAGGCTGCCGAGAAACTCAAGAAGCATAAGGATCAGTGGTGGGATTCAAATTTTTTTACTACTGGTTCTCTGGGCATGGCTTGGTGGGCGTGGNGAACTACCAAAATTTCTGCTACCGGTTCTCCAGAACTAATCAGAACCTGCTGAATACCACCTCTGATAAGGATGAATGCACCACCATCCCAGCTTTGTCACAGGTCATCAAGAAGTGTGTCCAAAGCTGACTCAGTTCTAAAATGTGGCCTGAAATATGACTGAAATGTGTCAAGATAATCTGGTTCCTCCAAGGTTCTCATCAACTCCAGATCAACCACCTTCTCAATAACCTTCCCCCAAAAGAGAAAATTGGTTGTCAAAGATTATTGGCCCCAAGAACAGTCTCTTGAGGAAGGGAGTGCATCCCCATCTCATTCAAGGCTGAATGCAGTATCTTTCCAACAATGGGGCCAACACTATTGCAGGGACCCAACTGAGGGCCACCTTCCTGGCTGCATTGTCCAGTAAGCAGGTGGCTGAACAGACCACATATCCCACTTCCTCAGGAGTCACCAGCTCCAACTCATCCCATATCACACTAGACCATACTCTGGGCACCTTAGTCTGGCCAAGATAGAACAAATCAGACTGAAATTATGTACTAGGTAGCCAACAGTAATCTTCACTTTTAGAACTGATAAACATTTCATGAGATTTCATGTGGGAATTCAAAGCTCCTGTAGTATTTGGCTCTTTTGCAACCTTTTACAAAATAAAAACTTCCTTCCATTGAAATGTTTGGAACAATTCCCTTTCATTATCATTAAATGGCTAGGTGGATCTAGGTTCCAAAAGTAGAAGCGGTGAGATCATCTCCCTTGTCATGTCCTTCTGGTATGCCATGATTAGATGTATCTACAGCATTTTAATAGACTGTATATTTTTCAAGAACTTAGAAAACATAGTAGGAACTGAAGAAAGTATCATGTCTCCCTTCTCTGCATAATCACAATCCTGTTCCACGAATCCCTAAGACTGCTTAACCCCACTGCACTTTAGGAACATTTCAGTCTTAAGCCACTACAAATGCTGCTTGATTGTAAATGAGTGTTTTAATTTGTGGGATGAGAACCCAAGCCAGCCAAGCACGTTAACGCATTACAGCTCTCCAGCAACAAAACTGAGCAATTACTGGGAACACTAAAGAATACATTTGTGAATTTCTCCAAGGGCTTGTTCATATTAGACATTGTGAGAGAGTGGAAAGTGGAAAATGATGAGGTAAACCACTTTCTGTTTGTCGTTTTCTCTTCTCTTTGGCAAGTGTTAGGAAAAAAGTGTCCTTTTTAAAAAAGCAGATCAATGTGTTGTTGTTGTTCAGTCACTAAGTCATGCCTGACTTTTTGCAACTCCATAGAATGCCAGGCCCCCTTGTCCTCCACTGTCTCCCAGACTTTGCTCAAATTCATGTTCATTGCATTATGACACTATCTAACCATCTCATCCTCTGCCGTGCGCTTCTTCTTTTGCCTTCAATTTTTCCCAACATCAGGGTCTTTTCCAGTGAGTCCTCTCTTATCATTAGTGGCTCAAGTATTTTGAGTTTCAGCTTCTGTATTGTCCTTCCAAACATCAGTCAGGGTTTATTTCCTTTAGGATTGAGTAATTTGATCTCCTTGTGTCTCAAGAGTCTTCTCCAACATCACAATTCGAAAGCATCAGTTCTTTGGTTCTCAACCTTCCTTATGGTTCAACTCACAGTCGTACATTACTACTGGGAAAACCATAGTTTTGACTCTACAGACCTTTGTCCGCAAGGTGATATCTCTGCTCTTTAATATGCAGATCAGTGTTAGGTGAGAACATTATTCAGTGCATGGTTGGGTGAAAATGATTGACTCAGAGTTTTTAGAATGAGTGACATACAATATAGTAAATAAATAAGCCAATGATCTTTAAAAAGATTTGATCTTGCCTAGGTTTCATTTTTCATATAACATTCCATGACTTTCAAAGACTAAAATTATTTGATTGATCCTTATCATTTAAAGCTAAAAATTGGGAGAATTTCCATAAATTTCATGTGGGTAGATAGTCTTCATTCAAGGAAGTATATGCAGGATTCTTTCTGGATTAAGAACATAAATGCTGTCTAGCCAGCATATATCACCAAGTGCAAACAATATATAGAGGATCCAAATAATTTCCTCTAAGTATACATTAGAGTTCAAAATCCCTATTTACATCATGTTGACATGTATGAAACATTGCAAATAGTGATATAGGTAGTCCAAAGTCGTTCATCTTGCATTGATATATATCCTTTCTTTTTCCACAACCATTTTACCCACATTTTGCTGCTTTGATCTCTTCTTCTATTGTAGCCTTTCCTAACCTGGTGTCTTTCAGATATGTTGTAACTATGAACTATAATGCTTGATGTCTATGGAAATTCTCAATCATCCAGGTCATGGTTGTCTCAAAAGTGCTTTTTCAAGAGGCAACTGGACTTTCTGTTTTTTCTTCAAAGACATTTTGCTTCTCTTGAAGAAGCTGAAGAAACTTCTTGGATGAGAAGCAAAAAGTCTTCAAAGAAAAAAACAGAAAGTCCAGTTGCCTCTTGAAAAAGCACCTTTGGGTATATTGCTTGATAAATTTCTGGAACCCTTTACTTCCAATGCATTAAGGGGGCACCAGGTTAGAGAAGACAATTCTAATAACTGAAACACTATTTTTATGAACTTTGTGGAACTAATACCCGTATTTAATTAAACCTATATTTAATAAAGGCAATTGCAAAATAAAATTTGCTTGCAGAAGGAAAGTACTCCATCTCCTCATACATTAATTAACACTTGCTCAAGTTCCAGGCAGTAGTGCAATGTCCTAGCTAGACCAGATTTTTGCTGCTTCTTCCAAATCTTTCTTCTCCTTGAAATGAATGAAGGAAATTGCATACAGGTAGTCCTTGACTTACAGGTAGTTCTCAACTTAATGAAAGAAGTTATATACAGATAGTCCTCAACTTTAGTGACCATTCAAAGTTACAACAATACTGAAATGATTGACTCACTGCAGCCCTTGATGCAATCAAGCAGTTGTGGCCCCGAGTTTATGAAAAGCTGCCTCTGCATTTTAAAATGCCCCGATCTAGCTGGGATCTGGGCTGGAGAACTTTCTCCTAATGCATGAATCAGAGGGAAGAAACTAAATGGAGTAATTACGTGAGAAGTTTTCTGCTGTCTGTAGAATGAACTGTCCTCTTCATGCTGAGAATTACCTAGAGCAGTCATGCTGGCTGGGGAATTCTGGGGGTTGAAGTCCACACACCTTCAAGCTGTCAAGGTTGAGAAACACTGATCTAGACTGAAAAGATTGGGCTTTTTTTTTAAAAAAAATTCTTTTCCACATCCATCCCTGAAATGATTCCTCTGCATGAACTCATATCAGTTTCCTTGTGGGTCTAGCATTTTGCTTGCAAAGGAGCCACATCCAATGCTTTGGATAAGATGCTTGCCATAGTTTTTGCTGTTTCTGTTACTGAATGTGATTTTTTTTCCTTCCAATTTTTGGACTTTAAAAAATTAAATATTTCTAAATACAGTATATTGGCTGTTATTGCTAGTTGCCTTTTTTAAAAAAAAAGATATTTTTTTAAGCAGAATGGCTAAATAAAATAAATGTCTGTAGCGTTCATTGAATATTGAATTATGCTGTATATTTTAAACCCCAGTGGAAAATAAAAAGGCAATAACACAATTTGACATATGTGTAGCACAGCCATGTTGATTCAGAGGTATACAGGTAAGTCTCTTTAGAGTTCTCCCAGGCTGTTATTTGTACATTTGTACATTTTCTTTATACATTTGGAGGTTTGGAGGTGGAGAGTAGCTGTGAATACCTTTACTATATACCTGCTTAGCTTCAGCAGCCTCTCAAACAAAATGTCCAAGGTAGAGTTGATAATCCTTCCCAACTGATAGAGAGTTGGTTTTTTGTAGAGTGTTCATTTTTATAATTGAAGCAAAATATAAAACTTTTCCCTTTATCATCTGTTTTTCCATACCCACCATCTTTTCCATGTTGCTTTCACTGTCTTTCTCTTGTCAACAAGTTATATGAAAATAATTGGCAACAATTTGATGAGATTCCTTCTCCTTCTTGTCCTCCTCTTCCTCCTTTCCCTTCACTTTTTTTCTTCAGAAAGAAATGGGTTTAACTTTTATAGACTTAGCATTGCTTGTATCATATCTGATTTAATGATTAGGGATGTTAATAATTGAAAATTCAGTTTACAAAGTCATTTCTGCCTCCTTCTCATTTTGGAATTTATCAAACCTATCGGATGTTACTTCTTCCCTTGGAATAAGTGTTATTGTTTTCTTCACAAACCAAATTTTAAGTATGATTCTGAAATCTTTTGTTATTCCATTAGTTCCCAGGTTATTACAATTATTTCATATGGAGTTTTGATAGCTCTACAATTCCTAGAGTTGGAAGATCTCTTGGAGAAGATTACTGGAGGATACCTCATGGAGGATGCAACTTAAAACACCACTGAAAGCTAATGTCCAGCCTCTGCTAAGTACTTTTTAAGATACTTTCAATGGTGTTTTTGAAGTCCAAATGAATCTTCAATGAATTGAGAGGAGGAGACAAAAGGTGTTCAAAGTTTTGTTTGAATGGAGAAAGAGAAGTGTGTCTATATAGTCTTCTCCATAAATCTACATAGGTCTCCTTGCCTCAGATTTCCCTATTAATGTGTAGAAGAGCCATGGAAGTATGAGAGCCAACTAGGTAACATTATTAGTGAGACTTTGGTGTTCTCTGAATTTGTTGTTTGCAGACGTTACCATACCCAACCTTACATATACATATATACATATATACATATA
>AZIM01000230.1:134459-147059 GCA_000516915.1 Ophiophagus hannah | reverse complement strand
TATTATTATTATTATTATTATTATTTATGTGGATTTGCAATCACTTCAAGCTGTGGTATGATTTCTATGAAGGAGCATTAACAACATTCCTAAACAGACTCAGGTCACTTCTTGATCTAAAATAATATTATCCAAGGATAGTAACTGTCTAAAATTTCTCACAGTCTTTTTCAGCCTTATGCGGTTATGCCAGAGATTAAACAAGAGACTCTGATATCTTGAAAATACTGTATGTGCTCTGCCTTTTTTTTGTAAATTTTATTTTGCTCAGCTCTGTGGGAGAGAAAATCTCCTCATAAGTGATGGAAGATGGCCAGCTCTTAGCAAAATAATGTCAGTTTAATTAGGAAGAAAAAGATCTTATTGACCTAACTCCCCTCCCCCTTTTTTTTTTAAACAAAGATGTTTCTGCTTTTCATTATGCTGTGACCTAACGTCCACAGCCATTATCTCTGGAAAGTTACCAGAGCAAGGGCGAAAAAGAGGAATGTTGTTGATTTATTTTAATAAAAGAGGGGTGTATTTCTAGACAACTAGAAAAGGCAACAGAAGGGTAGCAACAGCAGTAGAAAAGCATCCTGGAAAGGCAACATGACAGAGTAACTGAAAACATGCAAAACAAAACAATCCTGAGTGTGTGCCAGAGGCATCTTTTCTCTAAATTATCTGAAGACTCTCAATATGAGCTGATTTCAGAGGCGGTGTATTTTCCCCACACCTGATGGTAGCAGTCAGTTTTGTAACTTCTTTATTTTTCCAGCTACCATACAAGATAATTAAACTTGGGTGACTGGCTGTTGCAGTGTTTACAGCTGACAGATCCTTTCATTGATTTTGTTCTGCATCTTCCAGAAATCAAAGGTTGCTGACATACAGTCTTAAGAAAATACTGAAGGTTTTTAAAAGTACTTATTATTCCTGTACTGTGTTATCTGGAAGATATACAGTATATAAAATCAGAGCATTAGGTTCCACTCCATTTTCTAATTCAGAAGATTCTGGGGGCAAATTTGATTGGAAATCAGAAGTTAAAAGTCAAAAAGTTATTCTTAGATCTCTTTTAAACATATCCACTATTAATAAAGGAGAATGTCTGTAGCTCAGGGTTGACATGAGGGTCCTTGGTGCTCTCTGAGCTGGCTTGTTTTCTTGCAGACATTTCATTATCCAAAACTAGGTAACATCATTAGTGCTGGTGAGGTTACCTAGTTTGGGTAATAAAACATCTGAAACAAAACAAGCAAGCTCAGACAGCACCAAGGACTCCTCATAATTGCTATTTATTCAGCCTGGAGTATGAAGTTGGCTAGAAAGCTGAAAGCCAAGTTTATTCTTCCATGATATGTCAAGAATTGTATTCAATAAGTAGGAGGATAGAACAAAATGAATAGGGCCCAAAAGAAAAACGGATTGGTCTTCCATTCCCCACTATCCTGTCAGAGCTGAAGAAATGTCTTGGATGAAAAGTGAAATGCCTTCAAAAGAAAAACAAAACAAAACAAAACAAGAAAGTCCAGTTGCCTCCTGAAAAAGCACCTTTGGAATTGGAGTAGTGGAAAAAAGTTCAATATCAATATTTAAGTATTAATTTCATATGACCCAAAATAGATTTAGAAGCATGAACATCTTAGCTATTTAGCTAGCTTGGTAATGAAATGTCTGCAAGAAAACCACCAAGTTCAGAGAGCACCAAAGACCCCAAATTTTAACCCTGAGCCACATATATTCTCTTCTATTGGCGGTTTCTATTCTTTGCTTCAGATGGGACTGCGACGACTTTTGTTTATAGAGGAATAATTTGGATCTAATAGGATTGTGCAAAGAAAAGGACTGGATTTAACCTTGTCGCATCCACAAGTCAGGGAGGAAGTGGATGCAGCTCCCATTTTGTTTGTTTTATCTATTTTTCCCCCACCATAGTCTACACTTGATTGAACTTCAGTACAGCCTTTTTCTAACTGAAAATTGCTTTTGTTTAAAAATTTTCAGCTTATTTAATCCACTTAAAAATAACAACTAATTATTTTGCAAAAGCAGAGGATTCGGCTTTTACTGACATGGGAGCAAAATGTAGACCTCGTGGCATATTGCTAATAATGTTTCAGACTTACTGTAGGAATTATTGTAAATTTCTTTAGAGACTTCGTTTTCTACCCTCGTGTTGCCATGGTACCACAAACACTTTCAATTCACAAATCATTGCTTCCTAAATAAAATAATCATGGTGACAAATGGTGAAAAATTAGTTAAGCCTTTAAGAAATATAAAAAAAAGAAAGCAAAGAAAAATGTAAAAATAGAAAAGAAAAACAACAGAATATAATTGGCCAGAGAATTTGACTTTGATTCTGAACTTTTATAATGAAGGTTCTTTAAAATGTGACAAGCATAGTTTGGATCTTATTAAAAAGATTTGTTACTTATCTGAGGTGAATTCTAATAACTCAGAGTTCAGTAATAAGAAAAAAACTTTTATATTGACCAGCCAAATTAATTCTGAATTCCTTCCTAATTTCTTCTTTGCAATAGTATATGTCTACCAACTAACTTCTCTCTCTCCCTCCCTCCCTCCCTCCCTCTTCAGGGCAGCACCAGTATGCTTAACTGAACCTTGATGTCATATAAAAATTTGGATGGCCCATTCATTGATTTTGTGATTTGTGGGATGAATGAAGGAGGAAAGGAGCAAAAAAGAGATAAAAAGGAGTGCTTACCTGAAATGATTTTTTGCTGATGCTCCTTATCTAGTAAAGATAAATGTAAATTTTTCTCCTTTCCAAACATATATAACTCTGGAGGGCGATGCTCATCTCCATTTCTTAGCTGAGAGAATTAGCCTTGTCCAAAGACACTTCTGTGGCCATGTCCCAGCATGACTAAATGCCAAAGGGCACAGATGCTGTTACCTTTCCACCAAAATGGCATCTATTTATCTACTTGCATTTTCATGCTAAGTGGTACCTTATCTAGTACCCATGGGCCATGATGCTCCAAGATTTATACAGCTGGGACTTATCTATCTCCATTACAATACCAATATTTAATTTTGGTCATATTTTTAAACAAATGCTAAATCCCTGTCACTGATACATTTATGCAATCACTAGGAATGAAGAAGAAGAAAATTAATACAAAGGAAGAATCAGTTGAAAGCATTTATTATTATAAATAAATGTTGGCTACATCTTCATATTTTTTTCTCACCAGGTGATATTTAAAGTCAAGATGCCAAGAGGTAAAGGTCTGCATTATCTTGTGTATTTCTGACTTGTACATTAGGTGATCTAATATCTCATTATTTTCTCCTTTTTTTGGCAGTGTTTCAAGTCAATGAATAGGAAGAGGATAAATTGTTCTTGAACTGTCTCACAAAACTGAACTGTCTCACAGTTTTCTGTGCTGCAGGATATTGTTTGGACCTTCCTTTCCCATTACAGGTTACCTCAGCATATGTTGAGAAGAGATAGCCAGTTAATCTTGCTTTTTTTGGTGTCAGAGATTTCAGGAATGTAGAGAAAGTACAATTTAGTAGAAACATGGAGTTGAGAATTAACATGTAGTTATTTCCACAGGTTGTTTTGGTGCTATATGGTTATACACTGGTATACTTTCCTCTTGGGATTATGAAGTCCATGTTAGTGTTTATCTAACACTCTTTTCAGTAATGTTTTTATTAATATGTGTTTTAACTATCTTCCCTCTAGTCAGTGCCCTCTAGTCTACGATGATTGCATGTTGACTGGGTCGCTTGTAAAGGATTTGCTATGCTACTCTTCTATAACATAAGATCTTATCGCAGCTGTAATTTACAAAACATTATTCTAGTAAGGCTGTAGCATTACAGATTCTGATAGTAGAGAATATTTGTAGTTCAGGGTTGAACTGTGGGGTCTTTGGTGCTCTCTGAGCTTGGTGGCTTTCTTACAGATGTTTCATTACCCAACTAGGTAACATCATCAGCGACATTGATGCTAATGAGCACTGATGATGTTACCTAGCTGAATAATGAAACATCTGCAAGAAAACAACCAAAGTCTCAGAGCACCAAGGATCGATTAGTGATACTGAACATTGCTGTAGTTAAAACGTGTCATCAAATGTTGTGTCCTTGGTTAGTTCATTTTGATAGGATTTCATGTTTATTATTTCATTGTAATAATAAAATGGATTATCCTCCAGAACATCTCAGAGCAGGGTGGCTGGAGCTTTGATTGCCCCACTCATGACCATCATTATGATAATTTATCAGGCTTTCCCCAAAGCATATCTGTTGCCTAAATATAAGTGAAATTTGCTTGGATCAAATATAGCCATGGCATCTCACATGAATATAGTTGTAAAGTTCTGTTGGCATGAAGAAGAATTGGGTGTGTCAGTTGTTGTTACCTTTCCAAGTAAATAGCTTTGCAGTTCAGCTACAGATGAAGAGGATGCTAGGGGGAAGCAAACCCCTCTCTTTGGTGCCTTTTTCCCCCTATCTCATCAATTTTTCTGAAACTCTGGATCCATCTGAATAGAGTGACAATTGCTGGCTCCTTAGGTCCCCTTAGAGATAAGTGAGGAAGTGTTATTAATATGCTCTTCAGAACTAGGCTTCCCACTTAATAATATGCCACCAAGCTATTTCTATGGCAGGTTGATTAAAGCTGATGTTTTGTGACTGAAGAGCTTTTCAGTCTGTTTTAGTGGTGCTAATAGATTTGATTTAAAATATGTGGCTGTGAAGTCCTCCATATTCATGAGTAGTCATATTATGCAGCTATGGTAAGATCTGAATATCATATATTGTTATTATATTCACCCTTGAGTCACACAAGTTTTGGACCTAGCTAATAAAGGGTGTTGGCAGTAGCAATGATATCTTTCCTTCACATGGTACTTCTGGTTTAATACTGCATAAAAGAGCTAATATGGAAATGGAGAACAACAGCCAACCCACTGATAATGAGTCTCAGTACAACTCTTGAAAGAAGATTCTATCATATGCAATACAAATGGTGTAAATTAGAGATCCTTTATTCATTGTATTTGGTTCTACAAATGAAAAGTGAAATCCGTTCCTATTTTACCATTCATGAAACTGCTTCAATCAGCCAAACAGGGAGAAGTTAATGTCTTCTATCTCAAACAGCTTCCCACATGCATTCATGTCCAAAAGGTATCATTTGGTTTAGACAGATAAGTCAAAACCTTCATTCTTCTATTTTTCCCTCCCCTTTTATTAGTATAATGTTTGATAAAACAATAATAAATCTTAAGACTATGGATTAGTTTTAGTTTGAACCTCATATTTCTAAATTTAACTACATAATATTTTATGCGCATATATTTTGTGATAGAGATTGAAGTAGCTTTAGAGAATTATCAGATATCAGAACAGGCAATGGAAAATTAGAAAGATGGATGAATGAAAAGAAAGACACACCTTCAAGTTTCTTGGTATATATGATAAAAATTACAGTGAAAAACTGAGAAAAGAAAAAGTACTTAGCTCTGTATATGAAATTACTTTTTTCAGGTTCAGAAAGACTGGGTTTTCAACGGCAGGAATGGCAAAAGTCTTAGGTGTGTGTAATTGATTAAGGTTTTGTCAATTTCAGGCAGCAGAGCAACTGGTCAGGAGGGTACTAATCAGCTACTTAAGGTCCCAGAGTGGAGCTTGGTAACTTGTAGTTAGCTCTTTTATTAGGGAAGTGCTGGTGGTGGAGAAAAGCTACTCAGGAAGAGATAGATTGATACTCAAACAGCAGGACAATATTTGATTTTGAGGTTATGCATGCAAGTTGGAGGACATAGGATAAAAGAAAGAACATGTCCCCCTTTTGCTGAATGTCTGGTAGCTTTAGGCATAGTGAGTTGTTCCTCACTCACCATTATTCAGAACACATCCATGTCCCATATCCATTTTTTTCTGCCATTGTTTCATCCACAGCCCACACCTGAGGCTGCTCCAAGTTGTCACCGTTCCAGTTTTCAAGAAGGGCTTCCTCTGTCTATGGAGATTCTCAATCATCATGGTTTTTCCCAAAGGTGCTTTTTCAAAAGGCAATTGGACTTTCTTGGTTTTCTTTTTCTTGAAAATGTTTTGCTTCTCATCCAAGAAGCTTCTAAAGAATTGAAGAAGATCTTGGATCAGAAGTGAAACATTTTCAAGAAAAAACCAAGAAAGTTCAGTGGCCTTTTGAAAAAGCACTGAGGGGACAAGAGCTTCCTGTCCTCTCACATTACAATGTTTGTTCTCAATATATTTCTGCCATACTTCGCTGACCATTGGGGATTGACAAGGTCAAGGCCTAAATCTTTATCTACTGCCTTCTTGACTGTTTGGGCATAGGCTGAAGGAGAGATCAGAGATCTGCCTTCTCTGTATAATGCCTGTCTGGAGTTTTTGATAGCTTTAATCATACTATGCACAGGGTCTTTATAAACTTGGGTTTGACACTGTTTTTGAAATATTGCTATTTTTAAAAACAACAACAACATATATTTAGTATTCTTTTGATAGTCTGGGAATCTTGTACTGCAGAGATGGACAATTTAAACTGCGGAAGAGAGCCAGATTCTGGCAGCTCTGGTTATTAGTTCTGTCACTTTTAGGTGTGTTACAGGTTTTTTACTGCTTCTGCTGAGAAACAGTTTCAGATGAAATGCATTTTAAGTCAGCCATCTGGAAGAGCCCATAATATATTCTCTTTTCTATAAAGTTTGTTAAATGTGAAAATAATAAATCAGACATGAAAGAAAATAAAGAACTTGACTGGGAAGTAAGTTTAGTTTCTTTTCTACAAACCAAGAAGGAAGATCACTCATCTAGGTCAGAATTCCTTAAATTGACTTGGCAGCTTCCTTCTGAGTTCCCTACACATTTTTCTCCTAGCTGGATCTTCTATTATAGCAACTGCTTATAATAAAAGAAATATGGTACAGAAATATTTCTGTACAATTCTGTTCCACTTCAATATATAGCTGAGTGAAATATGGCCTACTTTGAATTAAGATCCACAGAAATAGTACTTTTTAAGGTGAAGTATGTGTTTGTGGAACATCCATATCACAAAACAATCAATAAGATTATGAGTTTCTGAGAACATTTTGGAAGGCTACAGGGTAAAAGGAGAGAAAAGAAAAAATGATTGGCCATTGCTGAAACTATGGAGTCTCTACTTTTACTCCTGGCCTTAATGAAAAAGGTGGAATGAGGTTACAGATATTCAAATTCAATTTTGTCATAAGCTGTGATGAGTTCTAGATAGTTTGATTAAGAATTCTGTAGAAACAATCATATTGTTTTGTTATTTGATTGCTGTAGAGGTAATTGACTGAATGCAAATTTTGGGTTTATGTTAAGGACTAGAAGGATACCTTTATTTTTGAGAAAATCACAAGAATCCAGAAAAGCCACTCAATTACAATTCAGCATTGCCAATGCTTCTTTCAAACTCTCATATCATGTCAAGATACTGAAGTTCAACAGCTGTATGCATCTTTGATTAAGATGTGTATTACAAAGATAATTTGAACAAATTTTTGAATAAAGTCAACTTTCCAAATTTAAATTGATTCATTAAGTTCAGTTATATGCCTTAATGGCATTTAGTGATTTAGAACCCCTTTCCCAAATTGGTTCAGAATATCAAACAATCCAAATCATTGGGTTGCAAATCAAAACATTAAATTGACTTAATTCACTGAATTAATGTGAATAGTCATGTTGAATTGGTGATCTGAATCAGATCATTTTTCCCCAAATAGGATTACATCTGATTTACATTCCCCTATCAAAAAACATCCTGTGATGGGAGGAAAAAATATGATAAAAGAAACAGCATTTGGAGGAACAAGAAATCACAGTTAAAATAACCATGTAGTTGACTTGACTCCAAATTATCAGAATATCAGAATTTTCATAATGCCAAGATATTAGTGACAGCGGTAATCAAGAAGTACTGCCTGGACATCTTAAAAAGAGAAAAACAAGGACTCCCTTGTCTTTGAGGGAAACAACCAAGCAAACAAAAATATTCATTTGATGAGAAATAGTATTCAGTAACACAGTATGTGCTTGGATAATGTGATGTGGAAGAAGAGGAAGAGGAGGAGGAAAAGAACAGGAGGAGGAAGAATGAGAACAGGAAGAAGGAGGAGGAAAACTGTTAGTTTGTGGTGAGTGGTTCCCCCCCCTTTCCCAATTTGTCTAGAAAGAAAGCAGAAAGATATTCCAGTGTCTTTTCATCATGTCTGTAGAATGTTTTCTCCACATATATATAGAGTTTCCGTGCCTCAAATCACAACTCCTGTTTCCACAAGTGTAGGTATTTTGAAGTTTCCATGCCCCATGTTTTAATCTTTTACTGTGCTTTCTGTGGAGCATCCCATGCTGTGGCTAAAAATTGTTCTTTTTGTTGTTGTGGTTCTTCTTTATACATCTTTGGTACATGCTGAGTCCTGAATGAAATGACTTGTAATGGAGGGATGTCAAATAAGAGATAAAGTTAATCAGGTGGTAATTTCATGGATCTAAGCCAACCACCCCTGAATAAGGATGCATCTAGGGCATCAGCAATACTAAGCTGTGGTGATTATGCTACAGAATTGGAGGAAAAAAAGAACACTTAATGGAATGGGGTAAGAGCGATAACCTTCTTTTTATGCCTTTATTGCTAGTATATTTATATTCTGCCTCTATTTTCCAAATGAAAGAACAAGATGGCTAACAGAATAAAAATAATATATGGTCCAATTTAAACTCAGTACTAGAACAATTAAACCAGTACGATAAAATACAGAAACTGCCACTAAAATTCTCTAAAGTGTAGTTTAAATAGAAATGGTTTCTAGAATACTAATTTTAGGCTTTCAAGGGTGTCCCTAAGGAAGGAGTTCCAAAACTAGAACTGGCATCAGAAAGAACTTGAGCTACTGAAAATTGTAGGGGGTTATTAGATGAGGCGAATTATCCATCAGGTTGTAAGGTGCTTATTAAAAATGGCAAGTGCAAATATGTGAATCACAGTCCTTGTGTTCCAGGCCTCTTCCCCTGCAGCTGTAGCCCCTGGCTTACCATGCTGGCATTCCCATCACCCCTTCCCACACATTCCTTTCTTCAGCATTCTTATGTTAGTAAATAGTGTGTCTGGGTTGCTTTCATAGTTGAGTTTACAGGGGTCAATTCAAGACAATCGCCTTCCTGCTGCCATATGACAATTAATTATTTTAGAGTGAAGTAAAAGCAGTGGTGAGATTCAGGAGATGAATGCTATTGGCTTATTCTTCAGTCTAGTGTTTTTCAGCCTTGGCAACTGTAAGATGCATAGACTTCAATTGCCAGAATTCCCCAGCTAGCATGGGAATTCTGGATGTTGAAGCCCACACATCTTAAAGTTATCAAGGTTGAGTAACATTGTTTTAGTTTAGTCTGTTAGAAAACTATAGGAGCTATTCCTTCTGACACTTCCCAGTCTGTCTGCATGACATTGTGTTGGTAAGGTAGAATTGTCAACAAAAGCACCCTCCCAGACATCCCAGTAGCAGTGGCGATGACATTTGAACCATCCTCAAAGTGACAACTACCTGCTAGTTCAACTCTGTTCTCTCCCTTCTATTTCCTTCTTTTTTTATAAATAACATATACAATTTGTGCCAATGCATGCAGAGACACACAAATATAGACACATTTTTCTTAATATTTCATTATTTTAGGGCTTCTTATCAACCTTAAATTGAATAGAAAATGGTGGTTAATAGGAATGAAAAGTCTTACTATATTTATCAATGTACATTCTGGATAACTTGATAGATTGATGTTCATTCTGTATGCCTTAAACCAGGATTATTAATGAGTTTTGTGGCATCCAGAGAAAAATGATCTAACCCTAAGAGGAAGCACATGTATAACAAAGATGTCAGGAAACTGCAGATGGGGGATAAGACAGGAAGGATGGGATAGTGGACAAAACTATGAGATGATTTACATCACAAATCCCATCTTTGTTTATATGTTTAGAATTTTTTCACCCTGATTTAAAAAAAAAATACATAAGCCCTCTATTAGTAATAGCTCATATGGCAGGAAAACAAAAAAGTAAGAACAGCGTTAAATAATAGTTTAGGTAATTAAAAGAACTAGGAGTTTAAAAGCTATGGCTAAGACAATGAATGTCTTGGTGTCTAAGGCAGATCAACCCTGGCATCATCTGAGCTTCTCAGAAAGAAGTGTCTTCCTTTAGGATGCTATGTCCAAGAAGGTTTGTTTCCACTTTACCTATTTATTTTAGTGGAACTAGGCAAAATATTTAATAATTAATAATAATAATTTATTAAACTCATATGCCATCCAACTCCCAAGAACTCTGGGTGTCTCACAACAGTCTTCTTCTTCTTAGCATTATTCCTACGCTTTGGCGAGGTCCACTTTTTGGCATATCTGTCTTCATTTGGATCGATCCAGGGAATCTTTAGGGGAATGCCCATGCATTTCATATCCTCCTTGATGCTATCCACTCACCATTTCTTGGGTCTACCATGGAGTTGCCGGGCATCAGGATCCAGATGCATACCATGTACAACATGTACATACCATCTAATTCTTCGCAGTTTTGCTATGATTGGTGTGACTTCCAGTCAATGTCAGACATTGTTCATGGTGTGGCCAAATCACATTAGTTGAAGACTCCATTGGAGCATTTGCATTTCCATCACATATAAGGCCTGCTCATGCTTTGCTGTCGCTAGCCAGCACTCCAATCCGTAGAGGGCGACTGGTGCACAACGGTTCTGTAAGTCTTTGACTTGAGGTGTAGGGGCATCCAACCACCACACAGGACTCCAGTCATCTGGCACCAGTTCATCCATGTGCTGTTGACATAGGTGCAGGCATTCAGAAAGCTTTCACTGCTGCTTCATATGAGGGAGCCAAGGTATTTGAATTGCTCTACTTTCTTCAGGTCTTCTCCACCAATGCTTATGGTTCCTTCAGTCTAAACAACGGTTAGTACAGTCTAAACAAAGAAATTACAAGAAAAATTTAAAGAAAAGATAAAAAATAGAAAGAACCACAGACTGGATGGAATGAAGAAGGGATCTCATTCTTCTTTGTCAAAGTACTGGATGAAGACCTAGGCCTTCACAGTTCTTCCAAACAACAGCAGAATGCCGGCTAACCAGATCTTGAGGGGAATGTCATTCCAGGAGGGCAAGTGTTGCTTCAGACCTGATACAGATCCCTCTTTGTAGCATTAAAGCAGACACTTTCTTTGGAAGGCTAGTGGCTTGTGGTTCTCTACAGAAGGTCCTCTCTACTATGCCGGCAATGAAAGGGAAAACTCTGGCCGTGGATGCAGATTACCAGTGAGTGCCTTTAAAACAGCCTGGCAAGATTTTTAAATGATGCGGATGCTATAAGGCAGGGGTCTCCAAACTTGGCAACTTTAAGACTTGTTGGCTTCAGCTCCCAGAATTCCCCAGCTGTCTGGAGAATTCTGGGAGTTGAAGCCCACAAGTCTTAAAGATTCCAAGTTTGGGGACCCTTGCTGTAAGGCTTCAAAGAGAGAAACTTTCTTCATGTCCATTTTAGCTCCCTTTTGGATTCCATGATTGTTTGTCCTAACATTAAAAGCACTTATATCATATAAGCTGCCATGGATAGCACTGGATTGTCTTCTCTCAAACCTCCAGGATGAATTTTTTTTTTCTGAGGCAGATGATTTCAGAATTAGAGAAGTGGCTGAGTTTTAAAAATGTTCATTACAAAGGAAAAAGTCCTCAAAATAAAGATTTCTCTATAAATATAAAAAGTTTGATCTTTTTTGTTTTTTAATTGTTACTTTTACTCTAGGTTGTGGTATCCTAATTTTGTATGTGTGTGTGTGTGCATGCACAAGCACATATGCATGTGTGTTTTGAGTCTGGGCTCAGGAATTGTGGGGGTTGAAGTTTACAGGTTGTAAAGGGAGCATAGTTGCCCATTCCTGATATAATGGGTGGGGATTGTGTTTGGCAGACTTGTACATTTTCAGCAAACCCAACTCAGCTTACTGCCTACACACCAGACACAAAGATATCATAAAATTCGAACTTACTGGAAATTAGCAATCAAAGGATTGCTTGCTAGCCTTGTCAGGCAATTTCTGTCTCAGATCTTAAGTCAGTTTCCATAGGCTCGTTTGTTTAAAAGCAGTTGGTAGCACCTTGTCTCTTGCTCAGCAAAATGCCCTACCCCCAATCTGCCATTCTTTGGCTAGAAGAGCCTGAATGTGTCACTTTTTTTCTTTTCACAGAGACATACGCCACATGTCACACAAAGCTGCTGTCCCCTCGCACATTCTGTATAAACAGTTTCCATAGTTTTCTGAACATACTGCATATTCTGCTAGCAAATTATACTCTTCTCTCAGTAAATGTTTAACATATGAACATGGCTATTGAATAGTGGTGATGGTGTCTACAAGTAGTCCTCAACTTACAACCACAAAAAAACCCCAAAATTTCTGTTGTTAAGTGACACATTTGTTCAGTTTTGCCCCATTTTATGACCTTTCTTNNNACAGTTGTTAAGTGAATCACTGCAGTGGATTAGTAACCTGATTGTTAAGTGAATCTGGCT
>AZIM01000229.1:482726-503518 GCA_000516915.1 Ophiophagus hannah | reverse complement strand
GGAGGCTGAAAAAGGCCTCAAACCGGCCGAAAATCAGCTGTGAGGCACAGTGCAGGTAAGGGGGCGGCAGAGTGGGTGGGGGATTGCATGCGTAAGGGACATGGGGGTGTGCGCATTGCTTTCTGGGTGCTGGCATGTGAGTGCGAGCATGCAAACGCGCGCACAATTTTTGGCACAGGAGCCCAAAAAGGTTAGCCACCACTGGTGTATGGCTTATCCTCACCCAACCATTTCTGCCCTACATAATTACGTTATGTATGTATGTATATATGTATTGGGGTGGGGGGCGCAACACTTTCAGTCCATATATAGATCAAAATGTCCAAATCAAACATTTATTTTGCCACAAATTACCCAAAACCAGCTGTTCCTTACATAGAACATTCAAGCATAATATATTGTACACATTATGAAAGCCACTGCAGTGTGCTTAAGTGCATTTCATTTACCTTATGAATTAGATGAGCAATATCTTCATTTTGAATAATTACAAGTAATTTATCCAGCTCGCCTCTTCTTCTCAAGAACTGCTCAGGATGGCACTCTGTATTACCTAATTTAGTGAGATACTCCTAAACAAAGTACAGAAAATGTTAAAGTAATACAATTAATATTAAACCTGAAAGGAACAATTACAGAGATAAACATTCAAAAATGAAACTAAACAAAGTTAGCTACAATACAGTATTTTTTCATTATCTTTGCAAAACCACTATTCTCTCTGCACATTACATTTTAATCAGTTTTATAAATCTTCCTTTAGTCATGTGAGTTTGACCATTGCTCACTCTTAGCTCACCCTACCTTGCTACTATGATAATAAAAAAAGAAAATCTCACATTAAAATATGGCACGTGCATAGTGCATCAACAAACATTATATAAAACATCTGTACAGAAAGAGATTTTTAAACTTCCTATTTGCTTTAAGCAACTACTATATACCTACTGAACTTTACTGAAAGGATGGGGATTCTAAAAACTATGCGGCCCATGTTTTCTTTTTTCTTGTGGTATTCTCACCCCAGCAAACTATCAATTTGCAGATTTCCTGTCCATTTTTAAAATATATGGAAAAAATAGCTATTATTAGCAATAAGCATCACTTCATTAAAATACTAAAATACAAAAACATAAATCTGGCTTACTCATGTACAATTCTTACAATTTTCTGAAACAGATGCACATAACTGACACTCATGTACAAAGCTTACCTTTATTTCTTTACAAAGTAAACTTTCTTGTTCTTCATGAATGTAGAATTTCAGTGTATTTTTTCGTACATCTTCAATAATTTTGAAAATGCTGTCAAACACTTCAGGTCTTAATTGGCTAATAAAACCAGCCAGAGCAGGTTGTTTTGTAGTATCTGATTTAACTACAGGCTTTGAGATCTTCTCTGATTTTGGCAAACAATCAACAGGGGATCCTTTTGGCTCAGCTGTTAACTTTCCCTCTATGTTAGCGTTCACCGGCTTGTGTTCTTTTTCTTTTTCTATATCCAAAAGCACTGACTGATTCTGCTCGTTAATGGATGCATCTCCCTCTACACTGCTGCATGGTGGCTCTGAAAGGTGTTCTTCAAAATCATTTGAGGAAGACACCGGGTCCTCCAGGGGCAAATTCAATCCACTACTGGTAAGAGAATTATCAGCTGGTCCAGCGCTTCTAGTATGGGACGCATTCTGGACACTATATGAACATGACGAAGCAACACTGTTGAGCTTTTCACTTAATCTTTCTACATATTTATGGACAGCAATATCTGATGCTTGTAAACATATGAATTCAGAAAGTCTCATAATCCTTTCCTGGGCTGAAATGACTGGTTTTGATATTCCACTGACATACACAATGTTCTTCTGCTGCAAAATTTCCTGAATCTTGTTGGTAAAGATGTTATACTCTTCTAATATGGCTGTTTCTATTATTCCACTTACTGAATGTTTACTTGAAACATAATCGTTTGTTTCATAGTCACATTGTTCTTCAGATTTCACCTCTTGACCTGTGTGTATTTTATCCTCTATTCTTTCTTTCGGTATGTCTGAAAAGGCACAGTATGCAAATTCATCATCAGAACTTCTTTGCCTGTTTATAACACGGGGATCATGTTCACAAACATCCTTTGGTACGGAATAAGCAAACATTTCATCTGGAGACTTCAAGCCTATACAAGAAAAGTTGGTAAATTACCTCTAATGATATTGAAAATATGCACTGAATAAGTATATTGTCAACATCAATGTATTCTGAATGTCACTTTAATTGATAAATATTGTAAAAACCATTCATTATTATAAGCATATGTCAATATATTGCCCAAAACATTGAATCATAAGCAACAGCATGTTGGCTTGCAAAGTAGTGTCTGTATTACATATTTTTCACATAAAACATTCTAGACGTGGTTGAAATAAAACTGGATTTGTTTGTGTTTTTGGCTCACCAGCTAAACCTGCAAAAGTGATCAGTGCTATTGATGCTACTAAATAATATGCATTCAGCATAGATACATTCAAGAGAGGCAGCAGAGTCAATGCTTTCTCTACTAAAAATATTTATGTGAAAGTCTTGATTGATGAAAGGCTAGGACAGCGCTCTCTCTTCTCCAAGATGGCTGCTAAAGGATGAGAGATTTTTTCTCTCTCTTACAATCTGCTGTGTTTGCTGCCAGAGCTGGCTCTTTGGCAATCTTGCTCTCTAAATTTGAACAGGGGCACTTAGAAATGACCCAGGATAACTTTTGGACAGCTGTGGATCCACCCACAAAGGAGAATCTTGAAGACTGCAGCCCCTTGTGGGAGCAGCCAGAAAGTCAATGGTCTTTTCTTTACATCTCTTCCTACCAGCAATACATTTCTATTGGGATAATGCTCTGGTTTTTATGCTTGAAATAGTCTTTTAAAATTTATTTTGAAAACTATTATTATAAGGCAGTCTTTAACTATACAATTATTAAACGGTAATGTAAAAAGTTGAGATTGTAAAGATTAGTATTTTTTACTCTGTTGGAAAGAGTCAGGTGTTTTTCTCATCTAGGACTTCCCCCTCCCTTTTTTTAAAAAAAGAAATTGATCTTTATTTTCATTGCATTTAATGCTAAATAAAGCTTTATAAAACTATCTTTTAAAAAAGACAATATATGGAGCTGTACTCAAGAGTCCTCTTGGTGAAACAGTGCAAGAACTATCAGCAACTAAACTTGGCTCTTCTCTGTCATGATTCCTACCCTCTGGAATGGCATTCCACCTCCCCACCCAGAGATATATATGGCTCCCACCCTAATGTTTTGAAAGTCCATGAAAATCTGGCTGTTCTCCAATATGTGTGGGTGGGTGTGGGTGTAGTATGTATGTATGTATGTATGTATATTGTATATCTATACACACACACACACATTGGAGAACAGCCAGATTATGTATGTATGTATGTATGTATGTATGTATGTATGTATGTGGTGGAAGCAAGAATGTTTTGCAAGGAAAGAAAGACATAGAAAAGTGAAAGGTACTGGTGTTTTAACTAGTTTCCCTTTCTTTTTATTATATCGTGCCCTTAATTTCTTCAGCTATTTCATATTTTATTTCTAAGATTTCTTTCTTTACCTAAAACGAATAGCACAATAGGCATACACACGTTCGCAGTACATTTTTTTCATGTTACATATCAGCTACTTTTTCAATATTATATTTTGTCTTATAAACCTGTACATTAATAACAATAAATTAAACACATCTCTTGTCCAATATAACTGCTTATCAACATTTCAATTGTCAACACAATTTCATAGTTCCTGTTGCCATAGTACTTAGTAAAACAAACTTGTGAAAAAACAGTGAAAAAAAGCTTATTAATCCAATGCAATTCCTTCTAATAGTCAATGATCTAGTAGCCAATCTTTACACCTATGCCTTCATTAGCAAGGCATTTGTATCAGGCAGGGAATGCTAGTTCTATGGCACAAGACAGAATTAGTATCGTCATTTGATGTTTATCATATTTATCAACCAGGTTAGCACAAATTAGTTTTAAAAACCCAAATAGGAAAAATACATAAAAATATAAATCCCTCAATGCATAAAACATTAATCATACCATTCGGATTAATTTGCCACTATTTGTACTAATACAGAGAGTAAACAATAAAAGCAACCAGGTTATCTGCATTTTCTTAGCACCATGAGAAGATGATGAAGGATTTATTTTACTTTGGCTATTTTACAGAGGAAGGAAAAAAGAAGGCAAGTTTCCAAATTTAATTTGAAAGGTAAGAACAGCTTATATTGCTTTCTGGATGAAGTACTGTTTGTTGATTTGCAAAAATGGTTCTACTTATTATGTCCCATGGAATGTTCTGTCAGACCTTCAGAAGTTGTCCAAAAGTAACTCATAATGGAAGCTTCTCCCCAAAAGAATACTTTGGGGAAAACTGATGATCAACTCTCAGGTGCTGAACTAAAGTTTTCAGGATATTGCATGTGGCCTATCCCCACAGTAGCACTTAATAGTAAAAAGCAGTTTTTACATAGAAAAATAAAAACTATTAAACTTCATTAAATCTCATATGCTTATACATGCTGTATAAGCATTCAAATGTAATTTTCCATTAAGATGCTTCCAAGTTAATTTTTGCACATGTAAATGGTTTTTTAGTATTTCAATAAATTTTCTTTCAACTTTATGATTAATTTAACAGATCACGAGAACAATCTATTTAAAAACCAAAAGTTCTTATAAAATTTCCAACGACAAACTTCTACAAACTTCCATCAGCCATAGACAGACACAAACATCCAGACACATACACAGAAACATTGCAAACTTCACACATATACAAATAACGGCATAATGAATGTGAGCTTCCAGTAACTGATCAGTAAAGGTAAGTTGGATTAATGGCAGACAACTTAAAGAAAATGTCATCCTAGAGTGTGGGTGCTATCAATAAACAACAACTCTAACCAACTCTAAGCTTGGAATCATTACAAACTGAACATAAATGTTAATACAGTAAGATTCTTATGAACATCTACACTTAGAGCATTATGTACAATTCCAAACAGAATACTGTATCTGAAGAAAGATATTGTAGAGAAGGGGTCCCCAACCTCAGGGTTAAAAATCAGTACTGGTCTGTGGTCTGTTCGGAACCAGGGCTGTAGAAGCATTGGGCAAGTGCATGAAGCTTCATTTGCGCATGCGCGGCATTTAGATTGTACATGGAAAACCAACCCCTCCCCCCTGCCACAGCCACTGCCAGTCCATGGAGCCAGAAAGGTTAGGGACCACTATTGTAGAGCTCAAAAAGGTACAAAGGAAAGCAATATCAAGATCAGATAGAACTGATGATGATGATAACAACTCTTATACAAGTAATGAAGAATGTGAAAGCATTTCTTAGAGCAGAAGTAGAAAGGAAGAAATGGCTAGATGTCCATATGAAGATCAAAATATAAGTATGTCCCTTCTTTATAAACTTGTAACTGTGCAAGTAGTTCTCGCTTAACATCAGTGGCTTAGCCACCATTTTTGGAGCTACTTATGTACACGCACTGATGGTTACATGATCACATTTCAAGCATCTGGTGACCAGCTCACATTTACAGATGTTTGCAGCAACCTGTGGTCACATGACCACAATTTTCAGTGGTTTTTTTTGCCAGTTTCCAGAATTTATTTCTACTTTCCGGCAAAAAGTGCCCATTGGGTATAATGCATTTGTTTAATGATGATCGTGTTCACTTAATAATCGCCAAAAAAAGGTCATAAAATCAGGCAGGGACATTTGATGGTCTCCTTCCAACCATAATTCCAATTTCAATTACAGTTGTAAATCTAGGAATATCTGTAGTTGTTATTTCTAAATGCTGAGAGTTTCAGGGCAGATAAAAGTATTTCCTTATTCAAGCATAATTAAAATGCAATTCAATGTCACAGTTGGTGATGGCCGCCAACTTAAAGGGTGAACTAAACATATTAATGTAGAATCAGACTATCAATTGGCCACTAATCTTGAAGGATGCTTACTATCTCCAGGAGCATTGACAGTATAATTTAAATATCAGATGCTGGGAAACAAGAGAGGAAGCAATTGCTTTCTTCTCCTTGCTTGAGAGGCTCTTTAAATACACTGATTGGCCACTGTGTGACTGACTGATTAAAGAAAGCTCTGACCCAATCCAGGGAAAAAAATTTCTATAGCTTATGCCTGAACTTTAGAAGGGAAATAAACTAAGGTAAAGGTGATACGAAATTTGGAAATTCCACAAAAAGCTGTTGCTAAAAATATAGTTTTAAATTAATTATACTGTATATTATATTTATATTATGTCAGCATAATATATATAATTTAATAAGATCATGAGACTCTAGACCAGTGTTGGCGAACCTATGGCATGCATGCCGGAAGTGGCACACAGCCACTTCGGCCAGCACGCAAGAGGTCGCCCAGAAGAGCTCCACTGCGCATGCACACGCGCGCCGCCGCCCGACAGCTGATTATCGGGTATCTGGCGCGGATGCGCGGGGATGCATGGGAGACAAGTGTGCATGCGCAAAGACGCAGTGTGTGGGGAGGGGTCGCACGTGCAGGCGGGTTGCGCACGCATGAGCAAGGGGCGTAGAGGAGCCAGCACACATTGCCTTCTGGGTGCTGGCATGTGAGTGTGCACGCGCAAGCGCAATTTTTGGCACAGGAGCCAAAAAGGGTTAGCCACCACTGCTCTAGACTCTTAAGATTTGAGACTCTAGAAAGAGTGCAGAGAAGAATAACAGAGATGACTAAGGAATTAGAGGCTAAAACATATAAAGAACAGTTGTTGAAATTGTGTATGTCTAGTTTAATGAAAANAAGGACTAGGGGTGACATGATAACAGTGTTCCAATATCTCAGGGGTTGCCATAAAAAAGAGGGAGTCAATGTATTCTCCAAAGCACCTGAAGGNTATTTTGCAAAGCACCAGAAGGCAGGACAAAAAACAATGGATGGAAACCAATCAAGGAGAGAAGCAACCTAGACCTAAGGAGAAATTTCCTAACAGTGAGAACAATCAATCAGTAAGACTTCTTACCTCCAGAAGTTGTGAATGCTCCAACAAGTTTTTAAGAAGAGATTGGACAACTATTTGTCTAAAATGATATTAGGGTTTCCTGCCTGAGCAGGGGGCTAGAGACTAGAAGACCTCCAAGGTCTCTTCCAACTCTGTTCTGTTCTGAAACTATATTCTACACATTTATACTTTATGGTTAACATGATCTAATATATAGAAATCAAAATGACTTTTGCAAATTTTCAAAATATAATAGAATATTCAAATTTCCAAATGCCACAAATATATGAATGTCAGTGAGAAAATACTGTTATTTCAACTAAGTAAAATTGCTTCTTCCCCAAATGCAAACAGGTAAGGAACATCTAAATTTTATTTCTACCCATATTATGACTAAAACCATAGGGGTTTTTTGCAAATAGAAATGTTTCCCAAGTGACAGTAACAAACTACCAAGTATTTATTTACAAATGCGATAAAGAGAGGGGTGGCACAGTGGCTTATTAAGACACTGGATGTGTTGGCCGGAAAGACCAAGCACCATGTGATGGGGTGAGCTCCCATCCTTGCCCCAGCTCCTGCTAACCTAGTAGTTCAAAAGCAGGCATATGCGAACAGATAAATAGGTACCACTTTGGTGGGAAGATAACAGCACACTGTGACATCATGCTGGCCACATGATCACGGAAATGTCTTTGGACAGTGCTGGCTCAATGGCCTTGAAACAGAGATGAGCATTACCCCCTATAGTCAGCAATGACTAGTGGAGTAAAGTCTGCAGGGATTCCTTTACCTCAATAAGAAACAGGCCAGTTTGTCACCTGAGTTTGCAAGATTACTTCCTTAAGCAGATTTCTAGAAACCTATCCACATGCAAATGTCAGAAGCAACTCTACAAAACTAAACAGGTGAGAACAATGTGAAAGCCTCCCCCAGTTTTTTCTGGAAGAATAAAAAAATGAACATGAATTATTTATTTTAGATAGCATTTAAAATACATTAACACATCTCTATTTATATGTACTAAAACTCTTTGCAATCCCCACATAACCTCCAAAAACTATGCAATTACAAATACTTTTTAGACTGGACCATTGCAACTCCTACAATGAAGAGAGATGCCACAAGTACAAGAATAAGCATGGGTACTTTAAGTGGGCTGCATTTCTCAAGTTTCAAACTTCGAATATACTTGCTTCAGTGGATTAATTTCCCCAATTATGTGTAAAACTGGTTGGTTGTTTTTCAGTCTTCCGAAAACTTAATGCTGAGAACAGGCTTCTTTTTCAGCTACCTGGATAGCAGTGGGCATATGCAGTAAAGACCATCCTTCTCACCTGTTTGGTTATCTCCAAGCTTTCTCAGTTGATCCTCAGGAACTCTTCCTACCCCTCCTGAGGGAGAGCAGCAGTTAGCAAGTTTAGAGTTTCTCAATATATATAAAGTACATCCTTTCATACTTTTTTGTTCTATAAACCAATTTAAATAATTAGCCATTAGCCTATGTCAGAGAATATAAAATTAACGTTATTAATTTCAAGTATCTTTGGTTTTCATGGAATTGTCTTTTCATTCAAAATTTTAATTCCAGAACTGATTGTATCTATAAACACTGCAAGAACCAGCAGGCTAGAAATTCCTCTGTTAATCATTTCTAGTGTACTAGAGGCTTGAGCTACCCAACCATGCTACTGCTGCTTCCACACCCATATTACAGTACTTCAATAATTTCACATTCTTCATTGAAGAAGACACAGAGATAGTTTTCATTTAGTCCATAAAAATAAATATGGAAATTACCACTAAAAGCAAGTAGATCCAGAAATAGCATAATACAATGCTGTTAAGTTTTATCTCTTAGTAGCAATGTAGTGTTTTAGAAGAAAACTGGGTTTCAAATGAATTGATGTGATGCAGCAATTTTTAAAAAGGCATCCTGTTGAACAAATTGCATTTTAAAAAGAACCCTTGAGAAATTAGCCTCAGAAGAATTCATATAACCTTTCTGCATAAACTAGAATAACCATTATTTTACATAGGTCTGTGTAAAACCTTAAAGCAAAAAGGTTAAAATGAACTGTTAATGAGAGAAATCTCATTTTTTAATGATTTTAGAGCCAAAAGCTTCTATTGGCAATCTGAATTCAATACAGTGTTTACATCATTATTGGAACAGAATTTATCTATAAATGTTGTGCCAAGTTCCCCCATTATCTTAAATAAATACACAGGCATGATGTGTAGTGATCACAAAAACTGTCTAGTAACCTGCAGATCAAATGCAGTTAATTAAGCCATTATATTCAAAAAATCCATCAAAAATTACCCCACCAGTAGAAGAAATATTTGTTCAATTTCATTCTAAAGGAAAATAAACATGATAGTCTTTAACTTGCCACATAATCCAGTTTCTTCTTTTACTATGAAATAGAACAGGGGATGTCAAACTCAAGGACCGCAGGCTGGATGCAGCCCATAGGGTGCTTAGATCTGGCCCGCAGGGCTGCCCTGAAAACAGTAAAGGACTGGCTGGCGGTGCCTCTGCTAGAAAAAACAGAGCTTGGGAGGGCCGTGTGTAGCCCTCCATTTTCATTGGCAGAGGGTTGCAGGAGGTAGCTGCACCTGGAAACAGAGCTCGGGAGCCTGATTTCATTGGCAGAGCGCTCGGGCCACCACAGGCACCCAATATGAGTGACACTGAGCTGGCCACGCCCATCCTGGCCACGCCCACCCCAGCGCCCCCGAGGTCAAACACAACCCTGATACAGCCCTCAATGAAATCGAGTTTGACACCCCTGGAATAGAATAACCACACCCCTAGAAACTATGTAACTTTTTTTCATTTTTTATAAGTTCTATATGTCACTAGTTGCATATGCACTCATGATGGCTCTTGTTACTTGTAACACCATATATGGCAAGAAAATAAACACCAAAATATAATTATTAACTTCCAAACTATCTAGACAATATGTTAAATCCAACATAAAAGCTAGCTATTCCTGCTTTAATACAATGAAAGGACAGATTCATAACTTGAGTTTCTTCCTCAGTCATAGAATTCCATTGTTCCATCTCAACTGAATGCTGCAGAGCACCTTAGCTAAATTCAAAATAGTACATTTAAAAACATGTGTCTAAGAACCAATAATATAAACAAAGGACTCAAAATGAAGTCTCCACTAACAGAATTGGAAATCAGCCTGTTATAAACATGAACTAGCTGAACAGCCTGAAGTTTAAAAAATGCTATTAAAAACATTCTATATCCTCTGTGATATGTATAACTGTATATCTAAAAGATACAAAGATTTGAACTTTATACTTATCTTACAACTCACCTGTGATGGGAATCAGTTTCCAATGTATTTCAGTTGCCTCAGAATTGTTTGAGTTGGAACGCTGTCTATGATAATTTTGTTCAAGGGGTGTGCTAGGACAGGGACTAACACAACCATCAAAGCTACTTATGCTTCCTGTGCTTGTTTCCTAAATAAATACATAGTATTTCAATTGTTAATTACATGGTGCTATGTATATTAATGTAGCATATTGTAAGTGTATGTGTTTGTGTCCATATGCATCCATGAGAGTATGTATTTATACACACACACGTTACCACTGTTATTTTTAATCTTTTCAATATATGGCCTTCAGAAACTAAAACATTTTTGTACTATATTAATTTAAATCATCAATTAAGCACTAATGTGATATCCCTACCTGTATTTTCTGTGGCTCTTATTTTCAGGATATTAAAGTATAACAATTTTTTTAAAAAATTCACATTTATATGCAGCCCTTCTCCGGAGNTGTATATGCCTGCTTATTACTAGGGCTTAATTAATTTGAATTAATTAATTTACTCACAAACAGGTCACTTTCAGACAGAAAAGCAATTGTCAAGGTTGAAATCAGGTGACAGCACTAGCAATACTTTTAAAAAGTTATTTACTATATAAGATACTTTTCAGCTGAAATGTTACTTTTGTTTCAGCTGGAAAGAAGCTATTCTAGTAACCCTTCCCAAGTAACCCTTCCCAGGCTCCCAAGATCAATTTCATCCCTTGATCTCTTCCAATGAAGGAATGATTATGCCCTCTTCCCAATACCGACTGAACAGCCAACATAAACCACAGTCACAAATAATACAATAGTGTAAAAAAAAAAACCTCATTTTCAACTCTCTAATTGCCAGTACATGACAAGCATAGCAAACCAGATAACAAGCCCTCGTCTAATGTTTGCTTATTTTGTTACTTTCTCTACAGATGCTATCTTAAATCTACTCCTGACAAATATGCTCATGCACTGAGCATTCAAGCCACATGGAACTTCAAGGGTCACAAGAATACAAGGAAGTGCTTTATACTGAATTAGATTATTGATTCATCTACTTCCATACTTATGTACATGATTAGCAATGAATCACCAAGATTTTGGACAGATATCTTCCATGGACCTGCATTCAAATACAGAATTAATTCTGTACTTGAATTGAACATAGATAAGTTTAGGCAGGTCTATGGAAGATATCTGTCCAAAATCCTGGTGATTCACTGCTAGTCGTGTACATAAGTATGGAAGTACATGAATCAATAATCTAATAATCTAACCGAAGAGAAATCAGTCTGAAGCAGAAATAGGACAAGCATCAATCTGATTTCTCTTCAGTACTTAAACTTACCTACAAATGCCGCCATTTTGAGCACTGAAAAGTTCTTTTTCCAATTTGAAAACTCTCTAGCTTACCTTCATAATAAAGCCAGTCCAGGTACATTATTGTAGCAGTCAAGTCTTCTACTCTACCTTCCTTCCTGCTCCTGCCTCTCAAATGGTAGGGAGAAAAAATAATAAGGAACTGCCACTTAAGGTGAGCTGGTTTTGCCTATAAAAAAGAAGTCTCCACCAAAAAGGAACAATAACATTTGTTATGTTCCTAGGCACCAAGACTAAAGTAGTAAGAAGAGACTCAGTGGTCCAATAACTACAATGCCATCTGGACAGCCAGTTTGATGTAGTGGTTAAGGCATCAGGCTAGAAAATGGGAGACTATGGAGTCTAATCCAGCCTTAGGCACAAAACTGGATGACTTTTGGGCCAGTTACTCTCTCTTAGCCCTAGAAAGCAGGTAGTGGCAACCACTTCTGAAACATTGCCAAGAAAACTGCAAGTGATTTGTCCAGACAGTGCTAGGAATCAACACTGACTTAAAAGCAAACATATACATGTACTTATATAGAAAGAGCTTTGTTAATAACTTTTCTTCAGATTCGAGTTAGATTTTCCCACTGAAAATGGCATTAACATGTATAACACAACTGTTCAATACTGCTAAGTTTCATGATACCCAATTATCTTTAGTTTCACTGATCTGATCTGCCCTGATTTTGTTAACTGAAACTTTTTAATTGCTCTTGAAGTTAAATTGCAACCGTTTTGCAAAACAGAAACATTCTTACTTTTAATGGTAGTATATGATCTGGATCCGTTTCAATAGCGGAGGCATCAAGAGAGTTGGGCAAACATGTTACACTTTTTTCTAGCGTGACTGGGCTTTGGGGATCCTTGAATTTTTCATGTGTAATATTTTCATGTGTAGTATTAGGAAGCTCGGGTTCTTCCTTGATCTTTGGTGGAATAGGATTGTATTCAACTGTTTGCTTTGAATAATTTTCCAGTGAAGCCTGTTTAATCAATTTTGCTGCTTGAAAATCCGTATTAGTAAGCACTTCCGAAAGTAATTTCAAAACACCAGATAGGTCAGTAATTGGAGGATCAGCAACATTCTGTTGTCTCAAATCAGTATCACGCCCACCAAGATCAGCGATCATTGAAAGAAGTGATTCTGGTGCTCTGTCATCTAGAAATCCAGCTGGGGTAGGGGTAGAAATATACAGAAAAAACAAATATCATGCTAAAAGCTTTCGACTATTGATTCACCAATTGATAAGATAGGATACACACAAGGAAACACATTTCTAATATTCTACATTTTGAGCCTAGTGAAAAAAACTGTTCAATGGCAAAAATGTATGTGCTCATTGTATAAAATATCTGCAGTTACATTTATACTGATCCCCAAGGCCAACACCTTGCTTGTGTATTTTTAATGATCAGCCAAGCCCGAAAAATCTGACCTGGGTAGTACCTAAGGAGATACCACCAGGAAATCTCACATTTGCTGACTAGACTGGGAAATCAAAACAAAATACTTAAATCTTCTGCACTGCAAGATTCCATATCCAGAAAAACTGATAACTGAATATGCTCGATGCCAAGTCACATGACAAAAATTCTGATTTTGTAACTAATACAAGCAATAAAAACTGTATGAATGTAAATGCAATCATTCAATATGAGCAATTTTTCCTTTGCATTGATTCAAAAATGTAAGAAACATGTTATAACAATGAGCTACATTTATATTTATTTACCTAAACTCTACAGTTAATACAGAGGTTCTTACCTTCATAGTTTTCTAAAGTATTGCTCATTTTTAACTGCTTTTGTGGACTCTCTCTTTTACTTTCACATTTTCGTTTCCGCCTGCTTTCATTTCTATTGTCTTCTGAGTCAGATTCTCTATCTACAGTTTTCTTTTTATAATGAATTAAATTAATCAGATCTTCAATATTTCCTCTATCACGATCTCCAGAATGAGTAGACTTTCTTTTGGCAGCTACGTTTTCGTATTTTGATCCATTTCTTTTTCCAGCTTTTCTTCTTGTAAAATCAGATTCATCTTCCAGTGGTTCATAATCTGAAACAGGACTGAACTGCTGAGGTTTTCTATTACTGTCCATTATTTTCTTCACTTTAGAAATAGGAATCTGGTATGTTTCTGAACCAAAAATATAGGATTGCAAACAGGTCTCAAGATGAGATTTATTTTTAGGACCAGGATAAAGAAATGTTTTCTCATCCAAGTTTCCTTTATATTGATATAAAACAAATTCTTTATATTTACTGTATCGTTTAAAATAGTCATTTATATATCTTTCCATCAAAATATTCAAGTCAGACTTAGAATCTTTGCGAGAATGTACATATGCATAATGCAATGACTGGATAAATCTTGGAAGTTCTGGTACAACTTCATGGGTTTCATCCAATACCATCATATTCTCATTTTTCTGATCACTTTTGGGCACTATGGGATTAAAAAAAGGGAAAGGGGGGGGGAAATCAGTAAGCAATACGATGCCTTCCATCTTTCCTTGAATAAACGTATACAATCTGCCTTTGCAATCAACGCATGCATTTGGAATCAACGCATGCATTTCTCCCTCATCATTTTACCTTAATAGCAACTAAGATAGGTTATGCTGAAGAAACATAACATGCTCAAGATCTATCTTGGAATTCCTATTCTGTCTGTACTTTTAAGATAAAAATCTGAGATATTTCTCACATGTTCATCAGGAAAGATAATGAAGATGTTAGGCATGGCAAAAGGTGCTTTCTCAACAGTATGCTTAGTACTAAACAAGAATTTGATGAATCTTTATATTATATGTGTACACTTGGTATAAAAAATTGCCTACAATACAGATTGTTCATTGGACTGCTATTTCTTTATATCGGTTTGTTACTGCTTTAACTGGAAGACTTGCTGTTGTTGTTAGTTTTTATTAAATGCAATGTCCTCAATGATTCTGAAAGTAATTTTGAAAGGGACATAAAGCCCTTTAAGTAATATATGCTGTACCATTTAACACTACACAATTTCATTTATAAGTATTTTCAATTGACCTATCCATCAACAACCTGTTTTGTCATACCAATTAATACATGCTTGTTTTATACATACACCCACACACACGCCAGTGAAATAATAAATATATATTTATATAATAGCTATAATTATATAGATTTTATTCTGAAACTTTAATTAGTTATACTAATTAATACATCTAAGCATTCTTAGATATACTAACAAGATCAATACAGAAATTTTTGCAGCTGCCAGCTAAAGTATTTGCTATTTCTGAGTTAATAGATAATTTGCCAAGAAGTGACCTATGATACAGTGTAGGTCAGCCCAGGACACATTAAATATGAAAAAAAATTAATTTCAAAAACTAAAAACTATTCACAGGTAGATTAATCTGATAAGAAGGATATACTGGAAATGTATTGGTGTTTATCCCTACATAGACATTATTAAAAGGATAATTATGTTGATGCTCTAAATTCAGACAGTGATTTTGTGTGACCAGCAATATTACCTTGAAGAAATGTATAATGATTTCATGAATCATTTGGTCTTGTGTAATTACTTTTGTACTGATTAATATATCCATTTTATTTATTTATTTATTTTATTTATTTATTTATTTTTATCAGACTTGTATGCCGCCCTATCTCCCTAGGGACTCAGGGTGGCTCACATCCTAAAAACAAACAACAATAATTTACTTAAAAAGCAATTAAATAACCAAGTCCAATAAGTAGGTAACATTACAATTTAAACCCTTTAAAACTACCCCCCACACCCCTNCACAGAGAAGGCCCTCCCCCGGGGCGCCGCCAGCCGGCATTGCCTAGCTGACGGCACCCCAAGGAGCCCCTGCCTGTGGAAGCATTTAATTTGTGGTTATATTAATTAAAGCAGAAACTTGGAGATAAACTTCTTTTTAATATATTGTGAGATAACAATTATGAGAGATTGTTCTAGACATATGAAGTTTAGGGAAGTTAATTCTGAAATGTCAAATGTTTTTCTTTTTATAAACTTATGGTAAAGCAGGGTGGAGAATTTGATATTTACTTATAATGATAATTTATCATTCACAGTGCTTAGCCTTTATTTAGTCTATCACTTCAGTTCCAGTAAGCATTTTAATATAATAATTTTAACTCAGAGAGCCACTGATGAAGGTAAAGGTATCAGGGCTACAAACCGAAAGGCCTGAGTTCAAGTTTGCCTTAAGTAGGCATAAGGGCAACTGGATGACCTCAAGTCAGTCATACCATTTCATCCCAGGAAGCATACAATAGCAAACCATTTCCAAAATCTTGCCAAGAAAATTGCAGAAACTAATCCAGGCAGTCACCAAAAGTTAGCAATGACTTCAGGCACTTTTTTTTTAAAAAAAACCCTCTCTTTAACTCTTCTGAACCCATCTGGATTCTGTCTCCCTTTTGCTTTTCATTGATAACTAAGATTGTAGATAGCATGTTCTTCCTTGCTGAGGTAGGAGAAAGGGTGAGGCTCTCTCCTTTCTTTCTTGAATTAGCGTTTAATTCTTCACATGTTCCACACAAAATTCGCTGCATTCTAGCCATTTTAAGAAGTAATCACTTTTTCTCATATGAGGAAGACTTTACTGCAGATTTATTCTAAGGATACCACACTAACACTTTAATTACACAGTCAGGAAATTATACCCGTAATCCCGTAAGGAGGAAAGCTGCTTTAGAAATGATGGGATTGGCTTATAGTAAGCAAACTAGTTACGCACATTTAAATACAGCAAATGCAGCATTTAAAGCACAGATATTCACAGGAGTTAATTAGGTTAGGTTTCTTTCTTTTAAGATTTCACCACTTTTTTCTCAGGCCTTAGGGAAAGGAAAAGGTAAAAAAATATTTTGACTATTGTTTTCCTTGCTGTAATCTATCAGTACCAAGGATTTTACCACCATCAACTTTATCAAACATGTGTTCAAATACCAAATGTTATAAAATCAAGTCTGGCTTCATTATAACCCAAGGCTGGATCTGCAACTTTGCATTACTGTTACTGTGTCAATAATTAACAATGGACATACTTCCACATTAAATACTGAAAAAATTACCTGAAGTCACTAAATTTCTAGGCTTCCGAAATAGAAACAATGCTTGCAAAACCCGAGGCCTTCCTGTTCGATTATCTGATTTAAAAAATAAAGGGGGAGGAAAATAAAAGAGAGAATAAAAGTTAAAAGGTAGCAAAAATACTCACTCAAAGCAATTGCTCAAGAAAGACATAGTATTTGCATACCATATGGGGAAGCCATTTGATAAGGAGAAAGAAGCAAGAGATGTCCTCCATCTACAAGTGGTTTTAAAATAACCTACAAAAAGATATTTAAATTAGGAATGGAATTAAAGTTTAGAGCAAGTTTTGTTCATGCTGTAATTTCAAAAAGAACAGGTTGTGTTGTTTTGAAATTTCCAGTACTACAAATATGCATATAGGAGAATTATAGAAAAAAATCTATACTCACCAGGTTGTCTGTCTCTAGTTTCTGAAGTAAACCTTCCAAATTGCTTCCCGATCTAGTCTTTTCCACAACTTCGAACAGACTACAATACATTCCATTCTTAAACACTGAGAATACAGAAAAAAATAGCTGTCACTAAGCCATCTCATTAGAGAAAGTTAGTACAATGAGTCTAAAAAACACCACATAAAAGAATTTTGCTCCCCTTTCATCCCTCAATAAGCAATTCTATGGGAATAAATTTAACAAACAAATAAATAAACAAATATATCTGCTTGAATAGGATAGGACTGGATGAAGATACTCTTCAGCAATGGGAAACTATTCATTTTTGGAAAGAACTGTCCAGTGCAAGTTCTACTTTATATTGGCTCGCAATGGCTCATGCCTCGCTTCTCTAATCCCACAAGAAAACAAGAGATTGGGGATGTTCCCTTCCATCAATTTTTTTTATATATAACTCAAAGTTAGCCAATGTTTTGTTGTGGACTATAATCATTACTAAGGTGTTCAAAATGGTTTGCGTTCTAAACAGCCATCTAGAACATTTTAAGCCTGAAACAAAACTGGTATTTTTGTAATGTTTCAAACGACATACTTTAAGTGATTCATGCTACACTGAGTTGGAATGTTATCTACTTATTTTTTTTTCTGTGTTAGACAGTATAGGAGGAGATAATAGTCACATTCCTGTTATTATTGATTTAGACTGGATGAATTGACCTAGTGGATGGAGTTTAGAAGTGATGCAATGTGGATCTAGGCAGCCCATAACACTATAAGGAAGACATTCTAATGTGATTGCTACCAATGAGAGACAACTAAAGAAGGTTTAAGATTGTAATTAACTGGATTGTTCCTCACTGCAGCCTTCTGTTGCTGGAAATAAGTACACCTGGTTGCTGATCTCCAAATTAACTCACTGAAGACTTAACTGAAATCTGGTCTTATTTTAAATGATAGCATAATGAAATAAAATGGAATTGGTGAGGAGAGAAAAGTGTGAATTTTCCTATTCCCTTGATCTTCAAATAAACTCCTCTAAGAATTTGAAAGTACATCACTCCCAATCCGCATCCCATCAAATAAAGAAAAACCTGTTCGCCAATTTGGAGGAAATACTTTTTTTCAGTTAAGTGTTCTATGAATCCTGGCAACAAGAACAGTTAGGATTCCTTCTTAGATATACATACAAATTACAATTATCTCAATTTCCCTTTTTTAAACAGGTGGATATCATTAAGCACTCCAATTATTTGCCACCAACTCCCATCTATACCAGTTATATACTCCTCCCTAATTGAGTTTTCTCTATTTGTGTTCTAACAATTATAGTACTGCTCAATCATTCTAAACTCTCAATTTGACTAGTAATCTTTTAAAAGAATTAACTATATTGGTAAATCTTGCTTTCCTTAACTTAGAAAAAGCTCTTACCTTCCCTTTCTCCCGAATAAGTTTCTTTAGCCAACACACGTGATGAAAATTTCTGTGCCAATTTTTCAAAGCTCATTACCATTTCAACATCAAGCTTTTCAGGACTAGTGGTCATAGAAGAAAAAAAAAAGATTTCATTACTCTTTTGCTTTAATCTAAACCAGGGGTATCAAACTCACGTCGTCACAGTGGCGTAACTTGATGCATTGGGACTTTCCCCCCCTTTGCTAAACCTGGTGTGGGCGTGGCCAGCACATGACACATCCAGTCCATGGGCTGCAGCACATGACACACCCAGTCCATGGGCCGCGAGTTTGACAGCCCTGGTCTAATCTGGTTTTTTTCCTTTCATATCCTAACAAAAACCTGGAACTGTGCAAAAATCTTGTTGACCAAGAATCAGACTGGAGCAAAAGTTGCAACCAAGTTTAGAAAATGTGAGGATAGCAACTCAGTGCAGAGAAAGACAGTCGGAGGCAACTTGACTGTGGGCTCTGAATGCAAGATTAACAATGCCCGATGGATTGGGGATGAAACTACAGAAACCAACTGATAAAGGTAAATTTGTGAATTCTTCTTCTGAAAAGGCAAAACAACTGACAATGGATGCCTGGGAATCATAGAAGGAGCCTAAGAAGTCAGGAAAGGCATGCTGGCTGGTATGTATAATTGGATCTATACCTAACTAAGGCAAATTAGGCCAGTGTCACAGAAACGGATTCATAATGAATCCCAATCCCAAAGACCAGAACAGTAGAAGCCTGCATATGTAGCCACTGAGGTATAAAGGTTTACAATGCTATTGGGGACACTCAGTTTCAAATCCACCCTTAAGCTCACTGGGTGAACTTCATGCTAGTCACTTTCTCTTAGTCTAACAAACATCTCAGAGGTAATTGGGTGAAAAACTGGATGCCACTTTGTTTTTCTGCAAGAGAAATGGGATAAAAAACAACAAAATAAACATGTGGCTCTAGACCAGGGGTAGTCAACCTTTTTATACCTACCGCCCATTTTTTTATCTCTGTTAGTAGTAAAATTTTCTAACTGCCCACCGGTTCCACAGTAATGGTGATTTANGGACAAAACCCCTACCGCCCACCATGAAAGCTGGAACACCCACTAGTGGGCAGTAGGGACCAGGTTGACTACCACTGCTCTAGACAATGGGGTATTAGCCTGGTGAGCCAACACAGAACAGTCAGAGTAAGATTGGGACTTGTACTTAAGCAAAGAGTTGCTCATCAGTGTCACTATATATGCATTCCTTACAAGCTTACTGATTGGACTTGCAAATACATCACTAATTGTTGACTGTACATCAGAGTATTAATTTCTCCTATTTTTGTTGATCCTGTATTGTATTGCTATATTTTAGGTAAGATGTGAAATTTACCCGTGTGTACATATGCTTATTGTATTAATTTCCTCAATGAACTCCATCTTTATAAACTATTCTTGGATCTTGTATACAACCTGGGGAGCACTGAGAACTAAGGAAGCTAGCAATGCATTTTAGCAGTTAAAAATAAAATTACTAGTGCTATGCACAGAACAACAATGTTCCATTCTTTCAAAATTTTAGATAATTTAGTCCAATTCAAACTGACTTCAGGTCTGGTTATGAATACTTACAGCTTGCAGGGAAGTGTAGGACGTTTTTCAGATATCAAAGCAGCATGACAAACAAGCTTTCCTTTGTTTAAAAGTTGGCCTTTCCATAAAGTATAACTTGCTTTATCTACAATATAAAAGAACAAAAATATTCAAAATACTAATGTAATGTTCAGTGGTGGGTTTCCAATTTTTTTCCTACCAGTTCTGAGAGCACGCCAGGCTCTTTTACTTTATACACTTCAGCTTCCTGATTAAAAATAATTAGTTGTCAAGGTGCCTGAATGCACAAAATGAATAAAGCACCAATACAACCTAGAAATTATGGATTTTTATCAATATATGTACAGAATATGTACAGCCAGAATATAGTTCTGGACATTTATCAACTTCGCCCTTCTTTGGACCGAGACGCCCTACGCACAGTCACTCATGCACTCGTCATCTTCCGGCTCGACTACTGTAACGCCCTCTACAT
>AZIM01000229.1:462225-474755 GCA_000516915.1 Ophiophagus hannah | reverse complement strand
CCGGTTCTATAGAACCGGATGGAACTGGTAGAATCCCACCCCTGGATAGATATATAGATATATAAATATATCAAGGACATTATTTTATCTGTAAGCCATTTTATTCACAGTGCAGAAAAACAATGTGTGAGAGAAGAGAAAATACAGGTAATACTTGATTTACAATCACAATTAGGACTGAAATTTTGGTCAATAAGCGAAGTGAGATGTCACATAACCACTTTACTTAGTTACTTAGTGGCCATTGTTAAGTGAGAATCCAGTCTTTAAGCAGATGGAATCCCAGAAAAGCAGCACAGGGTGGTTGTTTTTTTGGGGGGAGGCTCTGGGAGTAGAGGCTGCATGCTAGTTGGGGAAGGACTGCCACAGTGTGGCCCAAAGTCTCAGCTGCCCCAGCTCAGCCATTACTAGGACTTGCAACATTGATGTCAACCTTCTCAGGCAAACCAGACAGGAAATACAATTAAATGAATTCATTCTACTTTACTGTAAGACTATATTGACAGAATCTTGAAAATCTGAAAGTACAAACTTTCCACTTGCCACTTTTAGCTGCCTGATCCATTTAAGCAGGTCCTTTCTCAGTTTCTGTGACTGTTAAGCTATTGCAGGCTCGGACCCTCTTGTCTGTTTCCTAGGCAGCATTTCTCCTCAATTTTCCTCAAGGCCATTAATGCATTCCATTACAACCAGAAAGATACCAGCTTGGAGGAGGGACAGGATACTGGTTTGGAGAACAATGTAAGGGACAGCATAGCCTGTGAAGTGCAGGGCATTGGTGCCAATTGGGATTTTACACAATGGTGGAATAGCTGTATAGGGCTTGAAGTGTTATTTCTCAACAACTGAAGTATAGGGTTGGGAGTGTGGCAGCTGGCTGAGACTGCTAAAGTCCTCAGGCCTCAATTTCAGCCGTAGCCCTGATGCTGTGAACAATAGTATAGGTTTTTTTTTTTGGGGGGGGGGACAGCAGGTAGGAGTAATTGTAGCATTCTTAGGGTCATAAGTATGATTAGGCTGCCAAGAGTTTGATTTTGGTCAGATGACTACAGGGGTGCTGCCACAGCCATAACTTCAGGCATGGGTTGTAAGTCCATGTTTTCAAAACCATAATTTTAATTGGTCCCTGAACAAATGATTGTAAGATGACCTGTATACCTAAACCTAAATTGCCCCACCTCATTCAACAGACTTTATATAATTTTTTTATTAGTGCAGATCATTCTTGCTTCCACCATATCTATAATCACTTCACAACTGTCCTTTGAACTATTGTTTTTTTTCTTTTTGAGATCTATCCACTCCATTCCCAACCATGACTTTCTTACTCTTTCTACTTCTTTTCACCAGTCAACTCTTCCTTTATATATTGTTTTGTAATTCAATTATTCATTCGTTCCAGCCAAGCCACCTAACATCTTTCATACTGGTCATTTGCTTTTGTATTCAGTCCACATTATTTAACATCCCAAATTTTTGCCCTTGTCTCTTATTTTACTACAAATGCTTAATTAACACACTTCCATTGCAGAAACTCCTGACATATTTTCACTTCCAAGTTACAAAATGGGTAGGTGTATACTTTTATATGAAACTATTTTTCTCATCTATAGACATTCATTCTTCACAATGAATCACATACTTCCCACAACTTTTTTATTCCTTGTTCAATGTTACACCATTAATAAGCAGTTAATTTATTCTCAAGCATGCTTTCCTTCCACTATCTGCAATCAGCACCTAACCTTCACAGATATTTCCCAAATGTTAGTTGTCACTTTTCACAATTCTGCCAAACATTCTTAGGCAATTTCACAAAATAAAAACACTGATTTCCTGTCTTTTTATTATTAATCAATCTTTATTCTATGTCTTTTTCTTCAGTAGCAATTATTTACTGATATTTGCATTATTTCTCATTTATAGCATTTTTTGGTTCCCTGCTGCATGACACATCTTCTTTCATGATCCGTTAGTGTAGCTCTACATATTTGTGTTACAAAATTCTTTTTACTATGTCCCAAGTAGCTTCCACATCTCCTTTCTTGTGTCCACTTTCCATTCCTTTTATGGAGAAATTATCTAGTAGCTTTTTATACAGGACTTCTATTTCTTCAACATTTTACTTTCATCACTTCTTCATTACTCTGTTTCATCATTCTACTTTCAAACTCATTTCTTTCACATATTTCCCTATCTTTAATACCTGCATTTTCTAAAAATCCATTCTCACAACCAAAAACCAGCCTGTTGCACTTTTCAAACTTCTGACTATCTCTGCATCTTTTACTGATCCTCTCAACATTTTAAACAATCAAATAATTCTTTTCAAGTTATTCCTTTTCCATGTGTGTATTTAAATAGCCTTGCTTGTCATGTATTCAGAATGAATGAAACTTTTACTAGTCAAATATTCATCAAATAGTCACCATTCTCATTCACTTTCAGGTCTCCAAATGGCCCCAATAGCTTTTTGTCTCAATTTTTCCCCTGAACAGCAATTGTTTCGAATGATCAATAGTTTTCCCCCGAAGTCTTCTCTTTCGTATCACCTCACTAGAACATAACACACAATTTACAACCACGATACTGATACCAGTATTTTGATATATATCTTGACCTTTTTATTCTTAAGTAACCATCCACTGTCTTATTCACTGACTTCTGTCCACATCAACTTTTTTCACATCTATTACAACCTTCCATTTTCTTAGTTTCACATTTATAACTTATGTATTTTTCTTTCAATCAATTGTGCACTTTTACTTTTTACTCCTCTTGCATTCTAGGTTGCAACCTTCCCCATGGTAGTCATCATCAGATGGGTCTTCAATTAACTGAGGCTTTCATATAGCACTTTTTATCAAGGCAGAAAAGTAGACTATATTATCAGATCTAGTTGTATATTTGCAATGTTCCCAGCTAACAGAAAGGACAGTTATTAATTAGTTGTGGCACATTTTTGCCAGTATCCACAAGTACAACCAACACCTAGTTTCATTCCTGTTGTTCTATGAAATCAGGATTTATCATCTATAGAATACTTCACCATCCAAGATATTGTTGCCCAAATCTTACAAATTAGAAGACACTTTTCTACATTAAATTAGGAAGTTAGGGCAGCCATATAAATATTTTCCAATATTATTTTTACCTGTGTCCGTTCATATGCTCTGTAGTTACGGCTGGATGTAATTTTGTTTGCAGTTTTTGAAACATGGCATTCATGTTTTGGTGTAGGATCCAGTGCATTTTTAACAGCTGAGTCCATTACATTTACTGTCTGGTTATCATATTTATCGTATATAGTCTTCATTTTTCCCTAAAATGTTAGGAAATGGTTATTAATATTATTCCAGGTTCAATGCAAGCCATTTTCCACCCTGTAAAGTTCACACAAAACACTAAAGTATATTAATGTTGACTTAATCAATATATCCCTCAGCTTAGTCAAAGATGATTCAACTATATTTTATCTTAAATGGCATTTTTTTCTAAATTGTCAGTGTAATTTTTAATCCTATGGAATTAAGTCACACAAATATACAACATCCCTTAATAATAATGTGAAGAAAATATATGTAGGTTGAACTGTGGAATCCTTGGTGCTCCCTGAACTTGACTGATTGCTTGCATAGGTTTCATTTCTGAACTAGAAAACATCAATACTTTTAAAATGTTTAAATTTTATAATATTGTAATCACATTTATACAGAGAAAAGATATTGAAAATGTTTTATTCGGATACATTATTGCATTAAAGACAAGGTGTTATATTGGTTTTCTATTTCTCCTTAAGACATAAGATGAACCCTAAAAACTTAAGGAAAATCCCAAAACATACCTTTATTATTTTAAAAATAATAATATCACCAGTTGCATTAGCTTCCAGAGGATTAGCCTGTAACAAGTCAGCATATTTGGAAAGATATACACCTGTAAGATGTGGAAACAATATGTCAACAAATGACATTTACAGAATTATTTTTGGCAATATATAAGAAATGTCAAATGGCCATTTCACATAATTTATTTCAATATAGCATAAATAAAATTCAGTGTTGTTTCCAATGACAGAATAGTGGTATATTTAAAGTTTTCTGCATGCCAACCAAGCTAAGATTGTGTACCAGGAGAAGGGGGACGGGCTATTATTCATCACTTTAAAGTAGATTTTGGAAGTGTGTTGAGGAATATGAAGATATCTTACTATTGTGAGAATGGATAGAAAGTTATTCTTTTATAAAAGAAATTGAATTGTATTACAAAAAGTTAATGACTCTTATTGCAAGATTCAGCAGCAAGGCTACAAACTGTAAAGGAAGAATCATTGTGTATCAGCTTGACCAGAATGTGCAAGGAAGTGTGGCCTTGCCCTGAACAAACTGTAGAAGACAAGAGTTCTAACCGGACAAAAGGAAGCCATGTTTGTCATGTACGCAGGATGTGTTCGTCAAGTACGCAAAGGGAACTGGGAGGGATCTTAGCGTGGTCTGTATTGATTGAGACTGTATAAAAGTATTGTTTGAAACCTCGAAGGCGCACTTCATGATCTCAATCTGTTTTGAGAAGAGACATGGAGGCCTGCCTTTGCAAATTCATTTTTAATAAACTTTGTTTGTACATCAGAGTTGTCTGTCGAATTAGTGAGTATAAAATAAGATTTGGAACATGTTTAAATCTCACAATCTGTAAAAGGTCATACCCCTTTATGACACTTGATTTTATCCTAAAATATTCCATGAAACTACTGAAACACCATCCAAGTGAGTAGCAGAAGTTATATTTTTAATCTAGGAAAACCAAACTTATTTAAAGAACATGTATGCCATCCATTTCCTTAATATGACTGCAAGTATAGTAATCAGATCATTTAATATTAACGCATGAGAAAATTATGACTCACCAAAGTAATTTTTTATTTCTATAGGAATTCTCTTTGTGATTACATATTGGTAAATTATTTGGATTAAAGCAGAAAATAAACAATTCAGGCTGGTAACTAATTTAAAAATTCAGAATAGGTCAGCTGGATAAGGTTGGTATCTTGGTTTAAAATGTATTAATCAGACACAATACATCTTCTGCCTTCATATTGCTAGTTGCCACATATTTAATAACAAAGAAAGACATAGTTACCCATTGAAGGATTGCCAAGAACTGCTATCTTGGAATGGCCCACCAGTAAGCCATTTTCACATATATTTTGGACCTGAAATTAAACATTTAATGTATCAGAATGATAGAGTTCTGTGATACTATGATTGATTGACTAATGGTTATCATATTAGTCTTTGGTTTTTTGTGTTTATTTAGCTATTATCTGCCTTTTGAAATAATTATATTAGGACAGGAGGCTTTCGAAAGCATAGTTACAGTAAGCTGACTTGTTACCTTTACACAGTATATTTTTAGTTATACTATGGTAATTCCTTGATTTAATGGATGAGTTGGGGGGAAAGATTGTGTTTCAAATTAATGTCCACTAAATGAGGAAGCAGACATTATGAGACCCAAAATATACTCCTACCAAAAAAAGACATTCAAATCACAGCTGAGGAGCAAGTGCTGTAAATATTTACATGTGAGCACAACTAATGTCCTGGCAACCATATGCATGGCTGATTAAATGCTGAAGCTCTATCATATTTATAGTTTGTCAATGTTAGCTTCAATCAAAATGCCTTTGGCATAATCTTACAAACTAACCCATATTATAATAAACTTCTAGCACTGATTGGCACAGAATGTTCAATAATATTTAAAATGCTCAAAGAACAAAGATATTAGAACCCATCAATATCTGCATCTGGAAAGGTTTGATGACAACCTCTTTTACCATAATATTACAGAACAAAATAAACTACCTTGTGCTTGTAATTGTTAGATACTCACACTATTTTAGTAATTGAAATGACAAAGCAAGATAATTAAAATTTAAATTCTCCTTCCTTGATGGATACAAGAGTTGGCTGTATCCATCTCTATCCCTATCTGACTTCACCTTTCTGCTTAATAAGACAGCACAAATCCTGCAAAAATGGTGCTTTAAAAAGTGTGAAACCAGATTAACACACCACTTTTCAAATAATTAAAAAATAGCATCTTTTTCAAGGTTTGCAGTCTGCTGAAGTGACATTGAATATTGAAAGATGCTGTTAACAATTCAAAATAAATTAGTATTAAGTTATTACTAAATGTTCTAAAGCACCTTTCAAAGGATTTGCTTATCCCTCCTACTCTGTATAATTATTCCAAATACCAAGCCAACACAGCCAACGTAAACCTCTAACCCCAACCTCACAAGTTCCATAATGTATAGGTAAAAAGTTGAAGGGGATCATTTTTTACTCAGATATTTCACCCTACTCCAAACTGAAATGACAAGTAGACTTTGCCAATTCCATATTTTATTTCAGAGGCACAAGATTAGAAAACTTGCCAAAGGAAGTATGTTCATGCAGCAATAGTTTTGTCTGAATACTAAACAATCATCATCTGCCAATTTTCTGCATCCTCACATTTGTCTTTCATAGCAGTATTTTTTCATCTTCTATTCTAACAGGCGTTAACATTAATATCTCAATATGAAGAATTTGCTTAACAACATTCTTCCAGATATAAATAGATAATTTTCTTTTATGGTTCAATTCTGTTGATTTGAAAAAGCCAACAACACTTTAAAAGTTACTTTACAAAAATTACATTCTTACCAACAAACGATCAACCTTTAGAAATGCATATGCTTCAGCAAGCTCTTTCTCTGACCTCCCATCTTGTTTCAATTCTTTTCGTTTCTCTATGAACTTTTAAAAGAGAAAAAAACTAATATAATGAACAAAAACTAGCACATTTCATAGCATACATGTACTCCTCTAGTTACAATCATTTGTTTGCAACCATTTATGTTATTATGTTTTTATGATATTTAAGTTATAATGGTCATAGCACTGAATGTATTCAGAACTGGTCCTAAATGAACAAAATATGGGCACTTGACAATCAGTTCACACTTACATGATCACCATTTGCAGCTGTTTCTGCTGGCTTCCCATAAGCAAAATCAATGAAGAAGTTGACAAGAATATCACAAGTTATTGGGGTAACTGTCCCACATACCCCGGGTCTTTCTTAGCTCCCACGCATCATGCCCTCCTTCCCACATAATGATCAAAACTCTCTGCCTACACCTTAGATTACATGGGACATAAAACCTACCTGGAGGACATATATGGGGTCCTCTTAACCAACTTGCTCAAATTGAAGAAGCTATTTGGATAAGCAGTGAAATGTTTTGAATCAACAAGTTCAGTTGCCATGATTCAACCTCCAGACAATTCTACCTGGATGATTGACAGACTTCATCAACATAGTTTTTTCTTGGCAGTTTTTTCAAAAGTAGTTTGCTATAACCTCCTTCCTAGGGCATAGTGTCTATGACTGGCCTAAGATTACCCAACTGGTTTTGTGCCTAAGGAGGGACTAGAAGTCAAAGTCCCTCAGTTTCTAACCTGGCTCTCTTCAATATGTACAATACTAAAAATTAAAAGCTTTCAGAATCGATATATATTTTTATAACTTTTCCTTTACATTACTGAAGCATACAACATAACTTAAATCATCTGAAATGTCTACATGCATAGCACTTAATTATGTACATTGATAATATATACTCACATCCTTTTCCAACAATTCACTATGAACCAGACTGGCTTTTTTGTATGTGAATCTGTCCTTTGAAAGGATATCTAAATATGATGAATGCAAAATGTTCACAATATCTTCAAATTCACGGGATTCATTTGTTATGGGCTGAAAAAGAGCTACCAAGAAAGAGAAAATAGGAAACAAGTCACTCTTGCTGCCCAATAAAGCTATAAAACTTTAGAAACTAAACAATCAATAAAACTCCAAGGTAAAGATTAAAAAAGTGTTAGTAATTCTGAAATCTATTATCCTAATAACATAGAAAAGCATTAACTTAGGTGAAAAGCTACTTCTCCTATACCATTATATACCATACAAATATCTGAGTTTTCTAGGAGTCAGCAAAAGTTATCGAAACGTTTTGTGGCAGAAATTAATAAATATGGATATTATATTCAAACATCCTGTCTCAATCCTTCCCAGAAAAACATATGCAACAATCCTCTACTTTTATGAAGGATGCAGGCTTGCAGGCAGTGGTTTTCTTACAGTTTGCTTTGTGGAACTATTCCCACAGATACCATTAGCTTTACATTTTAATACCTTTTTATAATTTTTTCAGAAGTGTTTGGATTTCTTACTGTTTCAGTTTTGTTTTATCTGGGTTAGTGGTTTTGTATATCTGTGTTATATTTGATTACATGCACATTTTTACTTTTGTTTTAACTATATTGTAATTGTTTTAAGATGATGTAATTGTTTTAATGTGATGTGCAAACCATTTGTTACATTGCAATGGGTAACATATCCAATATTAACTATAAAAATTAACTATCACCTGAACATTTATTTTAATAGTTGACAAGCTTGCATGGATATCCACAACTTAAAGTGTATTTTATTTAAGGTTAATTATTATAAAAAAGTTTAAAGAGGGAGGATAGTTATTTCCTTTCCTCTTCCTTTTTATCCAGTCTTAAAGCTATTATGTTTAACTTTACCTACTGAAAATCAATAGTTCACATTTTGTGTTCAACTACTTATTAAAAATCTAGAACCAGTAGTCAGTTACAATGAGATTTCAACAGGCTAGGAAAATCTAACATTAGAGTCCAAATATTAGGGAGTATACTTTTTTTTAACCTCTGGCCTTTTTCTTAGTTTTTTTTATTTATACTCATCTCAATGAATACTGAACACAATGTCCAACAGTAATTGATCTCAGCTAATTTCTGCATTATCTATCAAACTGTAATTATATTATTTCAGCTAAGGTTTCACAAACTTCAGATATTACATACAAATGTTCAATATGTTATTAGCCACATACAAAGTAATGGTTCTAGATATCTTAGATTACTACCATCATGGAAAACAATCAGAAATGATACATTTGTAATCAAAAACACCTGTTTTAGCATGTACCACAGAGTCAAGGCAGAGCTGGGTCTGTGCACTGGGTGTGGGAAAGGTGAACAAACAAGTTTCATTATGCAAGGCTTTTATTTTACTTTTAAATTTTTAAGTGCTTTTTTAATTCTTTCTATATAGCAGGTAGCATAGGGAAGAGATGTATGTAATGTGAACTGCAGGTAGGCTGTGGAATTGAATGTTTCTTTTTCAGAAATAGTACAATTCAATGCAATGGCATAGGCACCACTGTTCACCATGTTCTCAAAATTGATGAAGTCCAACATCAAAGGATACTGGGAAGTCAGCTTAACAAGAAACAGTAGTGAGAAAAGTTTAACAAGAAACAGGGAGAAAAGGAAAAAGTGAGGGAAAAAGGAGCCATGATTGTGTTTTAAAAAATTGCATTCCAGAAAGAAACCCAATGGGGTCCATAATATTTAACTTTATAAGCTTTAAAAACTGAAGTAATTTCTTTTTTTAGCAAGTGACACACTACCAAAGTTCTGTGCCCAATTCAAATGTAGCCACTCATTTGAATTTGGAAATTTCTATGATAGCAGATTACCTATTCTTCAGCATAGGAGTACTGTATCAGATCTTCATTTCTTTCTATATCATCTTATATTCATAGACTGTGCATTGTACTGTTATATGTGATCCTTGATAATAACTGTTTCAATGTTTGCAAAGTAGGTGTGCCAAAAAAAGAGATGTGTCTATGAAAAAACAATCTCTGTTACATATTGTATCAATGGCATAATAACCAAAGGTCAGCATAGAATTTCATTCAATTTGCCTAGAAAAGAAAAACATGTCTTTGCACAATCAAGAATTAGTTTTAGATTTTCAATCTTCAATAAAGCTGCTGATTCTTTCACAAAATATAAAGGTGGGGAATTATATATGTAAGACCTTGTTCATTATTTCAAAGCAGTATGAATAGTATAAATGAAAAAGGTATCTGAATCAAATAAGAGTTCTCAGATTTGTAGTCTGGATTCCCAATTTAAAGAATTAGAATAAAAATATTAAGTTTCAAATGAGGATTTTTCTATTTGTTTTGGCTTTTATGAAAAAATCTTATCAAGTTTCTTTTCAAGCATAGCTCAATGTTCAAAATATTAAAAACCTGATGAACACCCTAAATTTATTAATTCAGATGCCTAATCTACAATTCCAGAATCTCAGGATGGATATCCTATCTCATGCTGTAAAATGGATATATCTTAAAGTAATGAAGATTTAATGTAAGACCATTTGTATACAATACTACATTTCGTAACAAGTGAACCATGATACAAACTGGGATGAAACCGACATGTTCACACGATGCTTCAAACCGCTTCCTCAGAAATACATCTATTTATATTTATCTTGTTACGCCATCCAAGAGAAGACTTTTACATAATGGTTCATAGGAATCTTCTCTATGTGTATTATTATTTTTCTACAAAACGTACTGATTACTGCCTTCCTTATATTAGAATTAACTTCAAAATTTAATACTCCCAAAATTAAAAAGATCTTCACTTAATGTGGCTTAAAGTTTGAACTGATACTTCTGAGACCACTCTATTCTATGAAATGGGTCTCAAACATTCTTGAGTTTGGAAGCTTTTTTTTAAAAAGTCACATTTCAGTTCTTTAGTTTATTTATTCCTCTGAAAAAAGAAATTATTATTTTCCTCTCATTCGTCTCCAAGGAGTTCTAACTCGCCACAATCAATCTCTGGCAAGAGACTAATTACATAATACCTCTTATTTTGTTTCTTCATTGCTTTGCTGATTTTGAGGCAAACATTTTTTTACAATTCTCTGAACAGAATGGTTCCCACAATATCATATTCCACTTCTGATTAGACTTCATTTGCTTCATTTTAAAAAATGGGTAAGATGGTCATATTTATCCTCCTCCATTTTTCTTAAAATATTCTTAAATAATAATGTTGAACAGATGTAAATTTTACAATATTCTTGTTTTAAAAAATGGGACCAATATAAATATGCTTCCAAAATATTCTACATGGTTCCAATTCTGAAGTCAAACCCATAGGATAAGTCTATGAAGAAATTTTCTTCTCTACCTCTTGGAAATATGGGATTCAAAAATCATCAAGAACTTTTCACAGAAGACATATAAATGATGCTAAAGAAATGGAATTTTGACCTGAACCTTTCTAAAAACATTCAGGGTCTTAATTTTTAACAATAAAAATAGTAACTACTATGGTTACTTATTTCATCCCAAAATTTGAAGTATCTAATTTCATATCTTCTGTAACTATTCTGTCATGAAGCATCTTTGGCTATTTACAAATTGAGCAGATATTTGTAAGAAGGGCTGGATCATCCCTTTATGTTAATAGCACAACAATTTTCTATTATCAAGGCTTGACAATGGGCTGAGATTTTCCCAGTGTTGGAATACAGACCAAATCAGAATAATCTTTAAGAGGAAAGTCTATCACTTTTTAAATAACTTCATTTGTAAATCTATTAAAATCAATGTGTTCTTAAGTACACGCAGTTAACAAGAATTGGCCAATATAAACAGCAAAAAAATGTTGCAGTGATAAAATTTATCTTCAAGAACCTAAAGATCCTTATGCCTGTTACAAAGAATACACAATGGCAACAGAGTAAAAAATGGCACTAATACAATCTGTATTTGAAACCTCAAGCCTGATTATTTGGAATAGAACCAAGACTTTTGAGATGTCTGTAAAGATATGAATATGGATTGCTCTTCTAGTTTTCGCTCTATAACATTCCTGATTACGATTTTTAATTTAAAAAGGCATTGTTCAGCCCATTATTAAGATGAGATTTAAGGAAGACTCTCAACCTAACAGAACATTTGATTCACCTGTGTTATATAAATCAGGGATGTCAAGTTTCAAGAAGTGGGTCAAGTTAACCTACAAGCCTAGGCTAACACACTGCTTAAGTTGATGAATCTTCTCCAAGAATGAGAAACAAGAATCGGTATTTACTAAGAATAGATGATCCCTCCTCTCCCTATTTTGACTTAGGTTTAAGAAATAATCCGCTTTTGAAGAAAAAGGATTGAAAGTAGATTTCCAAGGAAAGATAACTCAAGACAAAACGTTTTGTAAAGTTGCCCCAAAAGGCCACATTCACAAGGCAGCATCGGACACGAAGAACATTGGAAATGTACAGCTAAGCTTCCCTTGAAGGGCACGTGGTGCAAAACCATTTCCGTGCTTAAAACACGCGGGAGAAAAAAACGCCTCGTGGGAGGAAGGATGAAATTCATCTATTCTAGAGCATCTCACGGAAGCGAGCGCGTGTAACGGTGTCAGCCTGCCTAAGGCCTCCTCTCTAAAGCGGAGGCCTTTCCTCTATTGCAGAGCGCGAGAGAGAAGGAGCCGGGCCAAGCTCCTCGAGAGCCACCATCTCTTCCCCGAGCATCGGACTTTGGCGGCGGCATTCTCCAGCCTTTTTTTTTC
>AZIM01000229.1:385332-409052 GCA_000516915.1 Ophiophagus hannah | reverse complement strand
TCTGCTGAGGCAAAGGAGTCAATTTTATAACGGGGTCACCGGTGACCAAGTTGCAGCTCTACAAATGTCCAGACAGGCCAAACGGGAGAGCCCTGTATTGAACATGGCGGCCACCATAGCAAAACCTCAGGAACTGACCGTGGTTGGGGTCTATGGGCACATGGAGGTAGGCCTCCATCAGGTCTACCGAGGCCAAAAAGTCTCCCTCCCGCAGGCCCTCTAGAATGGAGTGGAGGGAGTGCACCTTGAACCTTCAGTAGATTAGATGCCTGTTGAGCCCTTTCAAGTTGAGGATNCACAAACAAAATTGAATAGAACCCCTGTCTTTCCTGGTCTCCAGGAACCGGCTGCATGGCCCGAATGTCCAGCAGATGGTGGATCACCGATTCCATGAGATCCCTCTTTGAGGGGTCCCTGGGGACAGGGCAGCACGCAAAGGCCCTTGGGGGGGAGGAAAGAAACTCCAGAGAGACCAGATCATAAGGTTGTCAGGATCCAAGCATCTGTCATGGTCTGTTCCCACCTCTGCCAGAAGAGTCCCAGACAGCTCCTATGGGAGATGAGGCTCAGGCATCACTTGTTGTGTCTAAAAGGTCTGTTGGAACCCCGTAAAGACCTTCTGCCCTCTTGCCTCTGACTCCAACTGGCGGCAAAGGCCTGTCTATCGGCCTGAGATGAAGATCTTTGGAAGAAGGGCCTACTTTGATGGGGAAAGCCTGCCCCAGCTTCCCCCTGTTTAAAGGAGGGCTTCCTGTAGTAGGGTGGAGACCTGTAATCAAAGCGCCTCCCCTGGGAGGGCAGGATCTTTTGCTTCTCCCTGGTTTCCATCAAAAAGGGATCCAGGGCCTCCCCAAAAAACCTCTCTCCCTTAAAGGGAGCCGACGCCAGCTTACATTTGTTTCTGGCATCCATCTGCCAATTTCTTAGCCAGAGGAGCCTTCGTGCTTTTACAGATGAGGCCATGGCTCTGGAAGAAAATTTGGCTGATGTGAGGGTGGCATCAGCTGTCAATTGAGCTGCAGCTATAATCTTATTCAGGTCCTGATGCACCCTGAGGTCCTCAGGTGGGATTCTGCCCTGTAGCTGCCTCAGCCACCGCAAAGAGGCCCGTGTAAAAAAAGATGCGGTCGTCAATGCTCTGATGGCCCAGGTGTCAGCTTGATGAGCTCTCAGGAGCGCCATCTCCTCCTTCCGGTCCTCCACCTTTAAAACATCCTCCGCATCAGATGGGATGACCGATGAGGATGCTAGGGCTACCACTGGGCCATCTACCTTTGGCACTTCAATAATGTCCAAAAGGTCCTTGTCCACGTTAAATAAGGTAGACTCAGACCCACTGGGGTGAGTGTACACCCCAGGGGACTCCCACTGCTTTTTAATCAGGTTCAAAAACATCTGGGGCACAGGTACAACGTCCACCACAGATGCTTTCTCAGTGAATAGGTAATCTTCCTGATCCTCTCCCTCTGTGGGAAGGTCCTGAGTGACCGTGTCCTTTTTAAGGTGAGCCGAGCTCTTAGCCTTAACCAGCAGAGTCTTGAAGAGAGCCGGCTGGAAAAGGTCCTTAAAGGAGGGGGGACCTGCTACCTCCGACTCCTCATCCGAAAAGTCCCTCTCTGGAAAGAGGTCCCTCTCGGAGCCATAAAATTGGCTTCTTTCTGAAGGGGAAGCAGAACGCTCTCTGAAGTAGATCGGCTGTTCTGCAGAAGCCTGCCCCTGCCCCTGAGGGACGCCTCTGTTAGTGTCCAAATAAGACAGCTGGAGTAGCTGGTTGACTTCTGCCTGAAATTCTTGTCTAATTGTTTGGGAGATCAATGAAGGATCTCATGAAGGATGGCATTTCTTGCATCTGGGTCTCCTCAGGCCGTAAGCCAGCTGCTGTAAGGGTAAAGGTGGCTGCAGGCGCAGGTCTGGCTCCGCTGGAGACTTGGCTTCCAGATACAGCAATCAAAATCCCCTGTGGTGGCTCAGAAATATTATGAGAGTCCTTTGCCCTAATTTGGAGGTTTCCCTGCAAATCCTGAGTANNTGAGCCACCAGGAGACCAGGCAGTCAAATATTGTCTATCTGCCAGTTGGTCTTGCTGCCTGCCATCTTGTGGAGGCAGAGGAGAGATGGCCCTGTTTTCAGCCATCCTGGAGTCTCTCACTGCCTTATCAAACTGTTTATCTATGGCTTTTTGTCTACGCCTGGCCTGCCTATCCTCTGCCCTAGAGGGTCTTTTAGGGGCTAGAGCCCTAGCTCTGATCCTAACTGCTGCCTCCAGACCCGGGCTTAGGTGATCCCCTTGCAGCTTTCTCTCTACTCTGCTGAGGAACTGACAATTCTTGATCAGCTCCCCTAGCGGCCATTTTGAGCCCGCCAAAATTAACTGTCACTGACAGGGAGAGAGGAAGGGAAAAGGAGTACAGAAAAAAATTAAAAGAAAGTTTATTTAGCCTAAAGCTGTCTGCTTCAGCCACAGCAGCTGTCCACCACTTCAGGAGGCTAGTGCGACCCAAAGTGGTGAGCTGAGCCCAGCTCTACAATTCAAAACCAGAGTCAGAGAAAAAAAGGTGAAAAACGGCTGACTCTTTGAATTGCTGCAAGCCCTGACAGGTCAGAGGCTTGTGAGCCTAGCGCTGGCTGCACCACAATTATCAGGCAGACTCAAGCATCTCGCAGCTGCCACGGTGCTCTGGGGACTGGTCAGGGGGTCAGGATTAAATCCCGATGGCCACAACCTCCCCAAGGGACAATCCTGGAGACGAACTGCAAGATTGTCCCAAAATGTGTGAAATGGCCGCCGACGCCGAAAAGGGGCAGAAGCGCCTCACGGTTGTTGCGGCTAGCCCAAATCAAACGGATCGGGAGAAAGCGAGTTAAATAAGATGCTGACTCCTGCCCCAGCCCAGGCCACATGGGCTCTCAGGGGCACTTCCTCCCAAATTCCAACAACCAATACCAAAAAACCCAGTCCACCAGCAAATTAAAAAATAAAAAATAAGGAAAAAAAGCGAACGGAAAAAAAGGCGCGAAAAAACAAAAGTGCCAAACTGGCAAGCCGGCTAACTCTCACACCTGATCTAAGCCTCTCTAAGAAAAAAAGTTTAATCCAGGGGGTGAAGATTCTTCTACAATCTTAACTATTCAGAGCCCTTAAAGGGTGGTCTGAACACGCTGAGAGTGAGTGAAGAACTGGGGATCGTTACCAGGGGGTGTATCCTCAGTTTTTCAACTTGGTCTGCAGAGCTATGAGACTAGAGACTACCCATCCTGGATTTTCCCTTTGGTTCAGTGGAGAACATGGCAGAATAATCATTGGAAAGGCAACATATCCTGCGCTAACCAATGGCTAAAGGAAAAGGCACAAATTGCTTTTTAAATGAGATTTTCATGGGGAAAAAAAAGCACAGGTGAACCTGAATAATTATACATAAATGTCAACAATGCCTCACTTCCTTCTGGCTTTGACATGCCTCCTATAGTGTCATGTCCTTTAATGGAGTTCAGTGTACTCTTATGATTCAGGATATTTGCTATGTTGCTGGGCCCTGGTCTATTTTTCCTTGTTGCTTTCCCTCTTTTTTCTCTATAATAAATGTTCATTTTGCAAGACTTTGGTTTGAGCTGTGGTTCCCTGCAGAGACACATTTTTGTATGTTTCCCCTTGTGTATGTTTTTATGATTGTGAGGTACTCTGTGAGACAATATATTCTATTCAAAAGTAGGAAAAATGCGGCAAATAAAATACACCTGAAATATTTTTATGCATACCCATTGTCAACCATTGCAACAATTTTTGTAAAGCTAAAGCTAAAATGTCTATGATGTATTATTATTCAGACCCTTTGCATACAATTAATACATATGGTTACCTATATTATAGAAAATGGATTTTAGAATACAAAGTTTTAGAAAGCAAAAAGCCAAATGCAAAATAATCTGTCTACAGATATGACATTTAAGCCTTCAACAAAGGATGTAGTTTGGAACTAGAATCCTGTATTTTTGTGGTACATAATATTGATCTTTAATAGGATCAGATAATATGATCACTTCCTTAAAATAGTTATGTGGAAAATTCAGTGAAGTATTTCAATTAAAACATGTAACTCTTTGTGACTAAACAAATTACATGGACTAGTCTCAAAGCATGCATATTTAATTAATTCTTCTGTAACGTTCCTTGCCCTAAGTATAAAAATGAAAAATGATTGTTTGTGTCTGCTAGTATAATTTAGCATTGAAGGAACGTATTTTCTATTAAAATTTCCTGTTGCGGTTTATCTGTGCCACTCATATGATTTAGTAATAGTGTTATTTTCTATATAGTCATTGTACCATTATGTGCCCTTTATTCTGTTGGACACAACTGTCACTTAACTGAATGCACTACTGGAAACTTGTGCATCATTCCTATTAGCAAATGTAGCACAAAAACAGGAAGTACAGTGATCTGTTACCAATCTGGCATTTCATCATACTCATTCTGAAATACTGCTGCTTCTGCAATCAACATCAAGTGGAGTAAGAATCATCCACTTCAGTGTATGTATTACACAGGGTGCTATTTAGCACTCCCATTCAGAATGCTTGTCATTCAAAAACATGTTTGTGCAGAAACACAGTTATATTACAACACATAACATTAATATATGTGAAGTTGCTAGCTGTTATCTAAGAAACCATATAAAGGCCAGGTCCCACTAATGAGACCAAGAAAAATATATAACTCCTTGAAAGGGAGGAAAGTATTTTTTTTTAATACCCATGAAAGTATGGTATTCCATTGGCTATTTTTATTAGCCAAACATCCTTTAACAACCCTAGTCTAAACAATACAGAAAAATAATTTAAAAACAAGTAATACTTTAAGGAAAGAGCTGACATTTGTTTTTGTGAACAGTTGATATATGAGTACTTTTTGCCATTTGGCAGAATTCAGAATCCAGAAGTAAGTTTAAAAATTCTACATCCTCTTGAATAATTAGTGGGACTAACCAAGCACCCACATTGCAATCTTTGAATCTTTGTTGGTTATGGAAATGGTAATTTTAGAATAGTTGTACTCTTTCTAGAACTTAAGAATACATTTCTACATTGTTATAATTTAATAATTAAGAGATGATATACTGTTTAGTAGAGGAAAATGATAGCCTAGTAGAATTAAGGCAACTGAAGATGCTGTTTTGTGAAATACAGCTCCTTGAAAAAATTACTTAAACTTTGCTCTTTTAAAAACCATGACAATGTGCGACAAATTCAAGCAAAATTAGGATGCTTCTACTATTGAAATATAATGTGGTTTAGAATATTCTAGAATGAATTATTTTAAATATATAATTAACATCAGAGTTTAAACTAGCTTTTTAAAATTTATCTTGAGCAACAGATTAAATACTGTACAGGCAAATATCAACCAGTTAAGCAATATAAGTTTGTGTCAGTAGAGGGCATACATTCATTCTAAGAACTATCATTAAAATATTCTAATAAAGCCTACTACAGTATAAAAATCTAGTTCTTACTAATCTGTCTCATTCAGATAGCAAAGCCATGAACAAGACAAGTTAACTTTCTCTAAAAAGTGAAATGTTGGAGAGGAATTTTAGTCTTCATTCTTTCAGAAATGCAAACTTATTTTAATGTTTGTCAGTTCCACCTGGCCACAGATGTCCAAGCTTTGCAAAGAATTTCATTGTTAGTTTTGAATTGACATTTTTCCTTGAAGCAAAGCTGTGCTGTGGTCTACTGTCTCATTTCAGCTTGTTTCACCAAACAAGCTGTGAAAAATGTAACCGCTGAGCAAAAGATTAAGGTATTTTGTTTCTGTTGCACAAAACACAAAGTGGATATGCTTTTTTTTTTACAAACTCCTAAAAATAGTTTGAATAAAGAAAATTGGTGTGTTATGGCAAAAACTATAAAGATGAATTAGCTTAAATACTGATGATTTATCATAATATACATTTTCAGGCGTTAATCCAATTATGCCTTTCAATACTATTTGTTCAATTCAAACTTTAGTTCTGGAAGAAGTATAAGAAATTTAAAGATGCCTATTATCAGCCTCTTTTGATAATTCACATATTTTCCATTCTACTGAGATGTACAACATTTTCCTTTTAAAATTCCATTAAGACATTTTCTCTAACAATTGCACACCTGTATATAAAAAAATATTCTGAACTGGATCTTTTTTGGTGATGAATTTCCATTTTTCTTCATTGTTAATGCACACTCTGCTTTTTAATGTCTTTCCTAAAGAGTATAGCATTTTCACAGAACCCTTGCTGATCATATACAGATCCATGCAAAAAGTTTAGGCAGTCCTCTTCAAACTTACATTTTGAATCTGCAAATAAATAGTATGCTTATTTTGCTTAGCAGAAAGAGTTGATGTTTAAATTTGTACCATGTAAACGTTGTGATATCTTCTGTTGCTTGGAAATTCAGTGAAACATACAATTTTACCTGAGGTGCCTAAATTTTAGTATGCAAGTATAAATGTGAACCAGAATGGATGAATCCTCAACAGATATACCCCATTTTCTCTTAGCAGAGTCATCCATGGGATTAAGGGCTCCCTTAGAAACTAAACTGAAAGCCTTAATTAAATCACTTATTTTTAGTGAGATTTTATTTTTCAGTACATAATCTATTGCAATATTCAGTCCTGAAAGTTCATCTCATACATGCACTCTGATACTGAGAGTATAAAACTCAGATTTGGTAGCATGAAGTAGATTGATAATGAAGCTAGGAAAGAGTTGGAATTATGGTTCCTCTGCCAAATTTTTAACAGTGGACAAATATTTTACTATTACTACCAGATAGCATAAATGTAGTTTTTCTTAAAAGGAAATAATGAATACAAATATCACCAAACTGATTTTTAATGGGGTAGAAAGGGGACATTAAATATGAGAGGATGGTATTAATACATTTAAATTGGGTTTCTTCCATTGCCCTAGCCTTAGTCCTGAGGTTTTGCACACTGGCAGCAGTCTGTACATACATTTATTACTATACCAGTATAGTAGTTCCCAGGATTAGGTTCAATTTTACACTTCACAAAGAAAGACTGCTCCCACTGATGAAAACTTTTTTTATACTGCTAATAGTCAACCAGCCAACTCCAGCATGCACTTGAGAAATTTAATTATTCCCACTTCAACAATTTCAATTGCACACATATCCCCAAAACAAAAGAACTTCCCTAAGCAATATTTCCTAAATTTAGGCCATACTGATATGTTCCAGCTATCTTCTGAAATAAGACCAAAATTACATGGTGGTGAGAATTACAAAACAATATTGCTGAAAACAGGATTCCATTACCATTTATTAAAAAATTGAAACACTGTAATCAAAAGCTAGGTTTTATTTGAGCTGTCTGAATGTACAATGATTAGCAGGATTTTAAAAACAGAAATAATTCCAGAGTAAAGCTTAGGGCCAGGCTTGACACTGAATTAATCCAATGTTAAACAAAAGGACAAACACAACCAACGTAGTAAAGATTAACATTCAAGATTTAACTTAATCTAAACAGTTTTCACCTACAAGACTTCTTTAAATTGTTTACTCTATTTTCTGGAATAATGTATATATCTGTCATTACCTTGTATCCACACTTCCAAATGTGGAGGCTCAACTACCCAAGAGTAATAGGGTCAGTTTGAGGTAGTGTGCAGTATTAAACCAGACAATTACATCAATTTACTTGCAAACTATAGCATCCAATTGGGCAGCATATCAGTGATCCTTATAGTTACCCAGCTTGACACAGCACAAAAGTGAATATATTAGTGTAAAGAGTTTTTCTTTAAACCACCAGTTCCATAATAAAGATGGCAAGGCTTTTTTCACTAATGGCTTTTATCTCTGGGTTCTGCTGAAATTACCATGACTGAGTCAGTAATAATGAAGAACCAGAAACAAATTTGATCTGGAACTGTCTCATAACGGAATTTGTGGACGGTTTAAGAATTTGGGGTGGGGGAGGCAATTTGCCACCCTTCTCCTCCTCTTCTAAAAATTACTGTACAAAAAATGTTTTAGAAGTACAATTTTACTAGTCAGTAAAATTGACATATTATTTCTTAATAGTATGCTTGTGTCCTATTAGATGGAATCATATTTCTCCCACCCCATAAGAGCCAGTACGCATCAAAATACATAATTCAGATTACTTAAAAGTCATCACTGATTTGTTTTGGTAAAGTAAAACATATCATGCTTATTTAATATGGATGGAATGGACAGAAGTATAGTGTTTACATCTTTGACATTAAGTTGCTACATCCCAAGGCAGTACTTATCTCTTTACTGCTAGTAAATAAATGCACAACTTTACCCATATACTTCTCCTATATGTATGCAGATGATTGTGAGACAGGCAGCTATAGCTGTAAATTACTGTTTATAATAGCCACTAGGGGAAAACTCATTGCCTAACAACCAAATCATACAGAATGGCAAATTCTATATTCTTTGGAAGTACAATCTGAAATGTAGGGCAAAAATAATAATATAAATCAGCTTGCTACTGATACTTACAGTTGCAAACACCCTATTGTAAAATGGCAAGTTGCCTGCACCAGCACACAACAGTAATTCATATATTCATCAATCCCAATCTACATCTTTGGCTGGTAGATAGTCAGTTTTGTCACTATTTATTCCACTGTTCTAAGAAAGGATATATGAAACAGTATTGATATTAAACTGAGCTTTACTGGAGCAACCTTTAATTTGAATTATTAAGAATTTTAGAGAAAAGATGTAGTATTTTTAATCTGAAAGTCAAAAAGTTAAACTACCAAAAAGTAATTTTCTTTTTAGGATCAATGTTCAAGCTCAAATCATTAGAGATTTTATTGATTTTGGAATACATCCAAAGAAGTCATTAAGTCTATGGGACTAATAACTAAAACTGAATCCAATCGCTAGTGCATCACTCTTAACTGGAGAAGGTATGTATCTTTAAATATATCAATAACAGATTTCCTTTAAACTATACTGGTAAAACAGCATCTCAAACAAAGAACTGGTTGCTAATTTTCTTGGATTCAATCTCTGCATGATCAAATTGCCATGGGATACAAAGAGTTCATGAAGGTTGGCTTAGGCATATTAAACATATTAAAACTAATTGAAATATTATTTTTAAATGGTATGGATTGAACCATTACATTTCCTAGATCTAACACTGTAACTGACAAACATTTGCTAGCTATTGTGACAACTCACAGTTTGCCTTATATATTTAATATATTAACTCCTTCATTTATGAAATCAAAAAAGCAATTTAATCAGAAGCCACAATGGCTTGCTCAAAATGGGAGCATACACTTGTCAAATGTCTTCTATCCCCTAAGTGGATGCTATAAGTAGTAAAGCTCTGGCAACAAGAAATCGATCTAGATTTTAGGAATCATTAGATTTTAGCAAGATGTTTTAGTCACATCAGAAATTGTGCTCTCTTACTGTATTCACAGAGAAAGAACTAATCAGGAACAGTTTATGTTTTGCACAAACACTTCAGAATTGTAGAATTTTTCGTAAGAGTTAAACACATCAGAATCTAAGCATTTACAATACATCATACAATATTCTCAGACAATCACAAGAATAAGCAGAACAGGTTAACTACATAAGGCTTTAAAATTAGAAGCACAGTGTGTATTTGAATATTATTTTGCTTACAAGTCAGGCTATATTTTAATTTTATTCAAGCAAAAATGTATTCTAGGGAAAGGCAGCTTATTTTATGATGAGTTGTCAACATTTGTTTTACTATAGAGGAGTACATTAGTAAACTTTTCATAATAATTGAAACAATTCTATATTGTAAAACATTCAAATCAAAGTGTCAACTAAGTCTGTAAGTTTGTATGTTTGTCTATATAAAAAACTCAAATCAAGATTAGATTTTTGGGAAGATTTTTACATGATTATTTTAAAATAGCTGTATATAAAGTTCCTTAGATTACTTGCCGATATCATGGAGATATTGGTTCCTTATTTTGTTGAGTTTCTATTGGCCTTGTTAATAGAGCAGTGCTTTGAAAACAGCATTTTTGGCCATTAATCAGTTAGGAAAAGAAAAACATTGAGAAGAAGACAAGGTAATAAAATACTTATTTTGATTTGCTCCCTATAATAAGGCCTGTAAAATTCAAGTGGTTGTCTTCATTCTTTTTTATTCCTTCAAATGCAATGGCTATTTGTATTTTATAACTGCTTCAATTATACCTGTGCAACAGAACACGTCACATTTTGAGATGTTTTAAAAATATTGTATATAAACTTGTTTGGGATATGCTAAAGCATTTGGCAACACGTTTACAGCATCAGAATTTACATAATTAAAATTTTACTTCCTTCTAAGACTTTTGTACATCTTAAAAAGATTTGCAAATTGACTTATGTACATAAGAAAACTTGCACAAAATATATAAACTACACAGGTTTTGTTCCATCATCTACAATTCCAGTTAATACTGGCATTAAAACCTTCATTAATTATGTTTACAAATCATTTTACCTGTACATTTATGAAGGCAACTGACCTGATTTGAAAACAAAACCATCAGGTTTTATGTTGTGGCTATTAAGATCTGGAGTTCAGCAATGAATTTCAACAAGTAATTAAACAAAGCAGTTTACAAATTCACCAGTTCCTGTGATACAAACTGTTTTAATCTTTCAAGATACTGTACGTAAAGTTCCACATCATTATGTCCTGCTCCTTCAAGCCACAATGGTTCCACAGGTCTTTGGCAACGCTCAAATAATGCTAGGCCATGTGAAAAGTCAATCACTTCATCTTCAGTCCCATGGATTATTAACACTGGAGAAGTTATTTTAGATATCTTGTCAATACTACAGAAACACAGAAGAAAAAAATAACACACATAGTAGAAAATTCCACAGATGTCTTACATGCATATATGGTTAAAATGAATATTTGCCATGCTTTATTGACTGGGTGCCATTAGAAGTTTATTTGGTGGAGATATTCAAAACCAGGTCACACAAATTCACATAGAAATTAAAACTTTTTTGGGGGAAATACAGGATTGGCATCCTGCCGTGTATATATAGCAGAATTCTACTGTTACTGAAAAGTATAAAGTGAGGTTTTTCTAAGGGGAAGTTACCCCTTAGGCTCCCAACACCACCTCCATGTTTCAAAGAATAAGACAATATTTTGCAGCAATACATTAATGATGCTGAAGACTTGAGGTGGATGGAAGCACTGGAGAAAGTTGCTGGCCTATCTTTCTTTCATGTAGCCCAGTTCTTTCTGCAAAAGGTAAAAACTTGAATACAGGTAGTCCTCAACATAGAAACATAACTGGAATCAGAATTTCCATTGCTAAGCAAGGCAGTTGTTAAGCGAGTCACACCTATTTGACAACCTTTTTTTGTCATGGTTGTTAAGCAAATGACTGCAATTGTTAAGTGAATCATGGTCTTTAAGTGAATACAGCTTCTCCCACTGGCTGATTGTCAGAAGCCAGCTGCAAAGATCCCAAATGACCCTGGGATGCTGCAACCATTGTAAATACCTACCAGTTCTTCTCAAGCATCTGAATTTTGATCCCGTGACCATGGGGGAGGCTACAATAGTTGTTAAGTGTGAGGAACAGTCATAATCACTTATATCTGTGTCATTGTAACTTCAAACAATCTTTAAACAAATGGCTGTAAATCAAGGACTACCTGTATGCAGATGGGCAGGCCTTATTGCAACCCACAGAATTTGTTTAATATGTTTTAACTGTCTGATATATAGCAGCATTAAAGTAAAAAAGAAAAGGACAGTTACCCAAAACAGGTTTCTTATTTAATGATTTTTCTTTTGACATTCAAGCAAAAGAGTATATGGATGAGATAACTAATTTCTAACTACATTTTTTTAAAAAAGCACAGTAGCTTACTTTGGGAATGCATCAAAGCAGTATGTCTTCTTTATATCAGGAAAAGCTACTCGCATTCCTGAGGTCAGAGGAGAATGAAGAATTACAGCAGCACTTTCATAACGAGCAGCAAGATCCACAGATGGCACAGTTCCTATGCTCTGGCCGTATATAATCACATTTTCAGGGCGAATTCCATATCTGAAAAAGTAGTTTTTTAATATAATTTCAAAGTTATGTAATATGATATAAAAAATTTTACAAAAATGAAAGTGATGAAATATGCTATGAATAAAGTAAATATACAAGCGCACGTAAAATAGTGAAATTATGTACCTTACAGAATGTAAAAAATAAATCATTTTATTCCCTTCATGAAGGGTAAAAAAGTTTCTAAGTACAAAAAATTATATTAAGGCAAATACTTTTAAGTGAAATGTACCAAGAATAGTATACCTTTAAGACTAAAAAAATAGTCATTAGTATGTTTTTTAAGTAGTATCTAAAGATGAGCTTATAAAAATGGCATTCCACGTTTGACAGATTCTCGTCATCTCAGTTCAATGTCTATATTGCTTTCTAAAACACATAGCACATGGAATTTATTAACTGAATTACATTTTTCTAAACTGATTTTACATACACAGACAGAATCACACCTCATTCTTTCTGGTGAGAGGAATGTATGATGCTCCTTTTTTGCTGAATGACAACTTCCGTTTTATGCCAACTAGAATGCCAGTCAGGAAGCCAAACAAGCAATGGGCAAGCAGTACTTCAATATTTAGAGCTGTGTTTTCCAAAGTTGGCAACTTCTAGGTGTGTGGAGTACTACCAGAATTCTCATCAGCTGTCATCTGCCTGAGTAATTCTGTGATGTTATGTTTACACACCTAGAAATTTCAGTTCAATGCAAGCACACTGATTTAGAGCATCAGCAACCCTCCTCCCACTCCTATCTTAGAACATGTGCAAAAAGTATACTAGTAACTGCACAATTTCTAATTAAGAAATATTAGGAAGTATTCTGATCAAAGAACTACTCAAAAGTATAAAAGGTCCTAGAGATCATACAATTCTCAACTTCTATGTCACCTGACTAAAAAGCCATTTAAAATGGATTTGCTGTTACTAACATCTACTGCTTTAAAAACAAATAAGTATACAAGGTATGGTCAAACTAAATTATTATTTATCCCTACTCCACCATAAAATCACAACAGACATTTATAAGTATTTAGGCAAGGATCTGGTTTATCTTGTTTCAACTAGAGGTCCCAATAATTACGTAGGGCTCAAGACTTACATAGAATCCTGTACACAGTCAATAAAATCTAGGGGGTTATTTAGTTAACATATGCAAGTTTGTAAGAACAAATAAACAAATCCCTCTTTCTATATAAATTTCCAAGTAATTAAACCGTTAAAACATAAAGAGTGACTGCGCCTTAAAATGCAAAAATATTTTTGAAAAACTTAGGAATGATGAAGACAGAAATGTGTTGGAAACATCAGCTAGCCTCAATTAAATTGCATATTTTTTAAAGACTAAGAAATTAGTTTGTTAAAAAAACCATCATGCCTAGTAACAACAATAAAAGATAACCCACTACTAACTGGAGCAAACAGTAACTGCTCTTGATAAACAGAAGTGTGACAAAGCTTGTTCACAAATATTGTTCCTCTCCACCCACAAGAAGAATGAAAAATACAGTGCAACCATCCACTAAGATATTGCTGAAACTGCATGTGTGGTTTAACCAGAAATATTCAGGCAAGTAGTACATATGCTGAGTTAAAAACAGCAACAGCTGCTGCTTCTACTATAATCAGCGAGGAAAGGATGGTACAGGTGCTGTTGGGAAGGATGTAGGAAAGCAAAGGAATTAAGAAAAATTTGGAATGTATTTTTTCAACATAAAAATGAACAGAGCAAAAAGATAAGAAGGCTTNAAGTATGTATGTCAAAAAAATATCCTTAAATATGTCTCCAAATATGCATATTAGAATGACTGCCTAAAACTTTCATTCTTAATGTTCAAGCCACAGAAGAGCCACAATAGGTAGGTTAATACTAAGCCATTATTTTAAATTAATTGTTGCTCTAGTGATACAGTTCATATAGCAAGCCATATAACATGGTTTACACATAAAAATGGACTACTGTAATACAGCTACATCTAAATAAACTACATGATGGCTTAGAATAGGGCTGTCAAGCCTGCAGGTCAGATGCATTACACGCTGGCCACGCCCAGGCCTGGTTTAGCAAAGGGGGGGAAAATCACGATATGTCACGTGACAATGCAAGTGTGACACCCCTGGTGTAGAATGATGGGAACTTAAACAATGATGCTTTAGTATAAGAAAGCATTCAATGTAGAATCCCTATCACACTAAATCAGCTTGATTCCAATCATTTATTTTCTGAAGATATGAATTAATCTGAAGTACTGATTCAATTAGCACCTCTCACTTGATTTTCCTTGTCAATGGAAAATAAATCAATATTAATACTTTACTAACCTACACTTTATACCTTATTGATTTGAACTGCGTTGTCACAATATAAACAAAAGCATTATTTATCATGAATTAGTAACACGTCCCTTATTTTACTTAGTGAATTTAAAAAAAGATGATATGAACAGATTTTTTTAATGTAAAATCTCTCAAAGGCCTGGGCAAACCAGGGCAAGTAGAATCCAATTTCCTCACATCTTATTTTTTACAAGTCTCTAATAAAGCTTCCCTGAGGATTGAAACAATCTGAATAACACTGGCAAGGGAAAATACGAGCAGTTACAGTCACTTTGGCACACAGCCACTAACTCTTATCTTTCCCCTCAGTCACCATACCACAATTGGTCCATTCTGCAGACTTCCCAATGCTCAGATAAACTTTTTCAGGAGGGCTTCTGCTAGGCCTATTATGCACACAGTCAAATTCACTATGAGAATAAACAAAAATTCTACTAACTTTGTAAAATAATATAACTCTATTTACCTTGTTCTAAGAGCTACCCAAGCAGCATCGATGTCAGCATACAAATTCTTCTCTGTTGGTTTTCCAGAACTTGCTCCATATCCAGAATAATCATATGAAAATATGTTGCAATTAATCCGTGAACCAAGTCCTATGTAAAAGCTGCTCATCTGACCTAAATCAACAGCATTCCCATGCGAGAAAAGTAAAGTATACTTGGCGTTAGGAGAACAACGCACAAACATACAGGCAATCCTGTTACCTTTGCTGGTTCTAGTCATGAAACATTCAATAGCATCTTTTTCTCTAGAAGAGTATTGCCAGTCTGCTCGATCAGAAAGATGCAGAGTCCAACGACTCCCACTTTCATCACACATGAGTGTATAGGTGGGATCTGGGGGCAAAAATGCCAGTTTGGAAGCTATTTTTCCTGGACATGGTGGGCAACAGAATAGGCAGCAGAGTTCACTAAATGAAAGATTGTTCATCCTCCAATCTGAAATAAGAGGGAAAGGATGTTACCTTCTAGTAGGAATTCTTCAACAACAACAACAATAATAATAAACATTTCAACTACTAATATACCAGGAATTTTAGAAAAGGTAAAAAGGAGTGAATCAAATTCATTACACATTTTCAGTAAAACATTGAACTTTTACATATAATACCAATATTATATAAATAATTATTGCTAAAACAGCCATCATAGGGCTTTCAAATCAAAATTTTGATTAAGGAATTAGTGTTCTAAGAAAAAAAATGGTAATGGTAAACTCATTACCTTTTGTTTCTGAAGTAGAACATTAAATAATACCATCAGGAATGTTATTCAGCTTTCCACTTAAAATAATAGCTCAGTTATAGATCAACATAACACTGAGATATTTAGAAACCACTTGTAAGTTGCAACCAACTTAGGCATAACAAAGCAATGATTAATGCAGCAGATATGACATTCATAATCAACTGAAATTTTGAGTGTATTTTTTCCATAAACTGCCAATATATTGCAAAGCATACAAAAAGATTTATAAAATATAACAATGGTCAGACAGCAAACATTGGATATGGTGTAACCATCCCGACAATCCTAGTTGTCATACATATTATGGCATAAAATACATACTTTAAATACATTTATACAGCTATATGATATTTCCCTATGATATCTCCCAGTTTCAGCTATGATATTTCCCAGATATTTCAGCTATGATATTTCCCAGTTTTGGTCATCCATTCTGCCATCCCTATTCTCTTTTGATTTTAGATCCTTCCTTTTTTCCCACCATTGACAGAATTTATCCCAGAATTTATAATATTCTATCTCGTCTTTGTCTTTCATTTTCCAGGTTAGTTTATCCATCTCAGCGCATGTCCTATCTTTTTTATCATGTCATTTTCACTGGGAATTTCTTTGTTTTTCCACTTTTGGGCAAAGGCTAACCTTGCTACTGTAACCACGTGAATTATTAAATAGATCTCCTCTTTATTGTATTTTTCTGTTATAATTCCAAGTAGGAAAAATTCTGGTTTGAATTCTATTTTATGACCTAGCATCTCCTCCAGCCATTTCTGGATTCTCTACCAAAACTCCTTTGTTTTCCTACATTTCCACCATATGTGATAATATGATCCATATTCTTTGGTACATTTCCAGCAGTTGGGTGATGTGTTTGGGTACATTTTAGACAATTTTTCTGGTGGAAGGTGCCACCTATAAAATATTTTATATAAGTTTTCCTTATATGATGCGGCTAGTGTTATTTTTTTTCTTCTTTCCCCGTAAAGTTTCCCAATTATCCAAATTAATACCGTAGCCAAAAATTTTTGCCCATGCCAACACTGTTTCTTTTACCTGCTTTTCCACCATCTTAAAATCCAATAAGTATCTATAAATTTTCCTTCTCAATTTATCCTCTGATCCAAGTAATATTTTATCCAATATCGTAGGTTGTCTACTAATCCCCCATTATTTCATGTCTTGGCCATACCTTGACTGGACTTGTAAATAAGCCCACTATTCCAATTCCACCCCTTGGTCTTTCAATTCCTATCTTGATTTTAATCCTCCTGCCTCATTTATGATCTCTTGCTATATAATGGCTTTCCCTTGGCTAAAAAAAATTGGGTGTACTTACCAAACTGGGGTTTCTATGTATGTTTGTGGTTTTATTTTGTTTCAGACCAAAAGTAATGCCTGTCTAATCTGGTGTCGTTGTGGACTTCGTGTCTGCCATATCATAAAAAGGCATGTCAGCCTAGTTGTAAATTATGTCCTTCCAATGCTAACAATCTTCTATTTTTTAATGTTATCCAATCTTTTACCCAAGTTAAAGATGCTGCCTGATAGTATGTTTCTCAATCTGGGAGACCAAAACGTCCTCCTTCTTTGGCATCTTGCAATAATTTTAATTTAATCCTAGGTTTTTTCTTTTTTCTTTAGTTTTAATTTAACTGCTTTAAAGTCTTTATGTTGTTAACTCTTTAATAAGTTCAAACAGGGAAAAATGATTTTTTTTTTTCAAAACAGTACTTGGCAAAAGGATTTTAGTGAAGATTTAAGCATATAATTGCTACTAGCAAAACAATTATTCTAGCCATTACAAATCATTAGATTCATTTACAAAATGTAACAGATAAAAGAATATATACAGGTACTCATTTGTTAATGACCATTTATTCAGCTACTGGTCTAAGTTACAAAAACACCGAGCACAGGGACTTATGGCCAGTCCTCAAAGTTGCAGCCATTGCAGTGTTCCTATGGTGAGTGACATGCTTGCAATTTGGGTATTTGGCTACCAATGAGCAATTACAACAGTCACAGCATCCCATGATCGCCATTTGCAACCTTCACTGCTGGCTTCTGACAAGCAAAAGCAATGGGGAAGTTAGCAGGAAGTCACACCTCACAGTCACATTGTGCTTAAAGACTGCACAATTTTCTTAAGAACCACAACTGGAGCTGCTGTCATAGTTGCTGTGGTCACATGATTTTCAACTTTGCAACCATGTTGTTTAGTGGCCAAGTTCCTTGTCCCAATTATGGTTATTAATAGAGGACTGTTTTATTATTTATTATAATTTATATGGTCACTCACTCTCAGTGACTCTGAGTGGCTTACAAAAATAAAAACCCAATATCACACAATAAAACAATACCCTTCACACATACCCTGGCAACAACAATCAATCAGATAAGTCACTTGATGGGGTCCATCCCACTCTGGGTTCCTCAGGCCCATTGATGAAATCAGGGCTTCAGGAGTTGCAAGAGTTTCAAAATGGAGGCCAATCTAATCTCCCCAGGGATGATGCCCCAAAGGAAGGGAGCCACCATGGGGAAGGCCCTTCTTCTGGATTCCACCAGACGTACCTCCTTAGTAGAGGGCCCCCGCAGCATTCCCTGCCTCCCCTAACTGTGAAAAGATTGTCCTTCAGATAGCCTGGTCCCAAACCATGTCGAGCTTTAAAAGTAACAACCGGCACCTTGAATTGTATCAAAAAGCAAGTCAATAGCCAATAAAGCTCCAGCAGGAGAGGCAACACATACACACATCTGTGTCTGCACAAAACCATACAAAACCAGGCTGTCTCATTTTGAACCAACTGGACCTTCCAGATACTTTTGAAGGGCAGCCCCATGGAGAAGGCACTGTAATAGTCAAGGTGGGTGATGACTAAGGCATAAGTGACTGAGAACCCCCTGCATATGTGCAGACAAAAAGCCATAGTGGGCAGGAAAAAGAACCTGGGTTCTCGTCTAATATTGATTACCCAATGATAACCTTGATTGAGCCACCAAGAGTTTTTAAGCCAATACCTCCACCTAAGGAAGTGCTGTTTGACTAAGTAATACAAAAGTTGCTGAAATACTAGGTGAAAAACAATATGCCAAAATATAGAAGCCAAGTATTTTATATAATTACAACAGCACACCACATTTTTTTTACTTTTTACTAGTACATCACGCATTTTAAATAAACTAAATCATAACTTTAAATCAGTGTTACCATGCTTGAACCACACTTTTTAATATCTAATTTTCCTGAATCCACCAGCAAAAGGAGCAGTCACAGATAGGAACCATCAGGGTTACTATGCCGAATCTAAACACTTTTGTCTGTTTTATATCTGAATACTGACTACTTATTGTTTTCAAAATGTCTGGCTTCACACATAACTTTAGGGACCAGAGTGGATTCTTCTTTTGTTTTGTTTGGCATTTAATTGGCTTTAGTTTGATTGTGTTTCAACTATGGGATTGTAACTTCTGTTGTATTTTTATTGTTGTTCTTGTAGTAAATTTTAAACCTTATTTATTAATAGCAGTAGTATCTTAAAATACACCACTGCATCAAACACCCTATTCTAACCAGAACACACTGTACCAAGAATGCTATGATCTTCCTTAATAATAAAGCTTCTGATTAAGCATTTTTTTAAAAAAATTATGCTGTGCATTTATTTCCCCTCCTTGAAAAACAAGAACCTCAGGAATTAAACAAAACTGAACATAACTGATGTGCTGTAATTCTTGTGTCTGGTTTCTTTGAAAAAGTAAATTGGATGCACAATAAATATATTTCTCAGAAGTCTAAGTACATTTTATTACAGAACTAGCAATGGTGGTACACAGTAACAAGTATCACACAAAATGTATCACAAGACTGCAAAACAAATTTACAAACAAAGCAGAAATTTAGATAGAAATAGGAACTTTCATTTTTGGAAAAGGAATTTATTTAGTTTTAGACAAATGAATTTTAACTAAGGTAATTCGAGTTAAGTTTTTACTGAAAAATGGTAAAATTGTTACTTTCTAAAAAATGTATGTTATGTTCCATAACTATTTTGAACAATAAAGCCCATGGGATTGCTGCTTGGTAGAGTTGTATTCTAGCAATTCTTGCTCTACTAGATTGCTAAATAACTTAGATATTAAATCTGTTTTTGTCTATTGAGCTACTTACAAATTTAACACATGTGCAATATGTTGTATTAAATATGAGCTGGTGTAACACCTTTGCATAACAAGAAATCTGATAGCAGCACCCATGATGCTAATACTACTTCCTTTAGAAGTGTGACTAAGAAGATATATTAAAGCAAGCTATACTGTGGCCCATTTTCACTATGCAGTTAGCTCAGCAATATGCATGCTTAAAAATAGAAGCTAGTATTTTCAATATATAATTCAGAGACATTTCTGTACTACAGGTTAAGTGAAAAAAGACTATTTCATTAAATACATCTTTTCTCACAGCCCTTTCCATTTATAAGAGTGACTTCCATGAATGTTTGATAGAACCTGAACAAATCTATCTTGCAACTTAATGAATTTCCAAAATCATATTCTTTTTAGTTCAACAGGGTTAACTCCAATGTATGCATAAGATAGCAGATGGATCTTTCATGATTTTTAACCGCATTCAAAAAAAATAAAGATGAGGACTTGTTCTAGATTTTTCAGCCTTCAAATCAGCAGATAATGTTCTCTGATATTCCAGCCACAATAGTGAAAGACTAATTGTTGCTTTGAAATTACAAAACATTTGCTTAAATTTTATTCCTCAGATTCTAAACAGACCTATGTCATGAATCAGAGAATGTGAAATGAGTATACACAAAGGCCCTGACCTTACTCTGACTATCACACCCTGACAACCCCAACCTTTTTCCTTAGTCATGTGATATGGCTTTAGCCTATGAGTGAAACAAACAAGTCATCACAAAGGCTATCAATATAAAAGTGATGCAAAACAAAAAGTACAGGTACTCCTCAACCTATGACCACAATTGAGCCCAAAATTTCCATTGCTAAGTGAGTTTTGCTCCATTTTATGACCTTTTTGCCACAGTTAAGTGAATCACTGTTGTTAAGTGATAATTATAGTCATTAGTGAATCTGGATTGTTGGAAGCCAGCTGGAAAGGTTACAAATGGTGACCACATGTCATAAATACATGCCAGTTGCCAACCACCCAAATTTTGACCAGGGAGATGCGGCAATGTTCATAAGGGTGAAAACCAGTCATAAGTCACTTTTTCAGTGCTGTTGTAACCTTGAATGAGGACTAAATGTATCCCTAATTTTAACACTGATATTTTACCAGTCTTTCAAGAAGACACAGGAAAGTCCTTTATTTTATTTGCAAAGAATGACGGTACTGTATAGCCACACAAGTTCTTTTTAACAATATTCTACAACAGAAGCAGTATATATATTTATTTTCAAGTGCAGCAGCTCCATTATTCCTCACTACAATGTCCATTGCAATAATGAAGGATGCAGAGTTGCACTTTTGTGGCTTATTTACCAGTTTGCCTATATTTAACACTTTTTTCATATTCCCACTCGAAAATAAGTCTGACTAGTAGCAATCAACTTGTTAGCTTATTCTACAATAACTAGTCATAGCATTTTATATATGGGTATTTTTTGCCCTGCTATTTTCCCAATATAGGAAGAAATAGGATGCCTTTTTCCATTTATTAATTTTGAAAATCAAGGAAGAACTAATGCCAGGAAGAGTGTAACTGTCACTTCTCTCCTAGTAGTATCATACAAATTCAGAAATATACTATTCTATTTAGCTTGTGAAACATACTTTTAATTAAACTATATAATGAGTATGTCACATTTAATGAAAGCTTCTGCAAACTGAACATTTATTACCTTTATATGTCTGCCAAACTGGAAAGACTCAAAGTAGCTTACATTAAAAACTCAATGAAAACAACCAGAATGCAAAAGGTATTTTAAAAAATTAAATAACACCACTGGAAAATACATTTAAAGTTTCAATCACCATATAGCATGATCACAAACACTTCATCCTATGGCCTGCTCAAAGTCACTTTTTTGTGCCTTTTAAAATAGAGCCAGCTTTGTGCCAAATATTTAGGAAGAGCAACAACAGAGAAGGTACACAACTGGATCCCACAAGATGTCATTGTTTTACTGAAAGGATCAGAACCCTACCTACTTAGTCAGAACCTATTAGATGGGAAAGGGCATTTAGAGAAAAGCAATTCCATTGATAGCCAGACCCAGATAACACTCTGTAGTCAAGGGTAGGTAATTAATTTTTCCAAGGGGCCGCATAAGAAATGGGACTGTTGTGGAGGGCTGAACCAAATAGGCTGTGAAGGTGTACAAGCACGCATGCACCCACATACATCAATTTCAAAAAAAAGCAATTGCCTTCAAAATAAAAGCAATGCAATTGTATTGTGAGCATGGTACATTTGATTTCTAATTTCCAATTAACCTCACATGGGCCAGATAGGGACAACCAGAAGATTGGCCCAAGGCCGTAAAATGCCCAGGTCTGTTATAGATAATACTTTGAATTGTACATGCTTTTCTTAGTTAAGCTTCAGGGAACTTTCATGAAACTTGGTTTAGTCAGGACCATTTTTTTTGTTGTTGAAACCTTATTTGTAGAAAAGAAATATTTTGGCATAGTATGTTGTGAAAGGGAAATATCTTGATATTGTATTTTTCATTTTTTCACAAATACCTTTCTGCAAACAATGTACCAGAACCTGGGCATCTTGAAAGTTCTTTAATAAATAATAAAGCTAGCACAGCTAACTTGAATATTTTGCACTATTTCCTCTTAGCTATTCTTCCTTAGAATGCAGTGACCACGTCATCAATATGGACTGTTAGGGTCATGGCAAACAGATTGCCAAGAATATGCATTCAAAACTAGAGGTAAAATATGAATTTGTTCCAAGTTTGGAGTTGGTAATGTACACATTTTTATTTGAGCAAGATTAGTTTTAGACATGCTATGCAATATATTTTAAAGGATGTGTGTTTGGATGATTATATGCTATCAAACACATAGGATAAGCTACCAGAAGACACAAGAAGCTTGACTACATTATTATCCCGACAAAATGTGAAGCTACATAGAGGCTTGATTTTCTAGAAATAATTTTTTAACCAATAGACCCCTCCCCCCAAAGAATTTAAACAGAATAACTTAAGAGTTTCAATTAAACCCATTCAATTAAACATGTAAAAGAAATACATGACAGCACTGTTAAAAACAAAAACACAATCTACCCTTTCATAACAACAGAAACCCCATCCTGTAGGTATGTTAGCCATTCCAAACTGGTCTCTTTACACCTTCAAAAGGCATAAAGTTAGGAAATCTTTAGGATCTCAATAAGAATCAGAAACCCACTTGTTTATATTAGTTTTAGCCAAGAATATAAGCCTCCGACAAAAGTCTTTAAAAGAACACAGTATAATGCTTCAAAAAAATTCTCAACCAAAAAGACTGCAGATCTTACGAAAATCCAAACAGGGTCGCAGGAGTGGGGCGAGGCTCGTGGGAAGAAAAGCTTTGTTCAGAAACACAGCCAGTTACTACTTGGCGCTTTTCTATCCCCTAGAACAGTATATGCCTTTCATCCTCTCTCTCCTCCTCTCCCAAAGCTGCCTCGCATACAAAAGAAGGACGAGCACAGCGCAGGTCATTCTCTCCACCAAGACCCAGAGAGTTTTTCCTCCTCTCCCGAGGACACACACCATTCGACAAACCCAGAGCTCGCCTCGATTCCTCGGCCTGCTGAACACGGCCAGACGAGCCACCCACCCACCCCGTTATCTAGGCCGTAGCGCTGCTCACACCGGGAGACGAGACGAAGCTCTTTTCCACAGTACCTTCGCGGGCAGCCGAAGTAACTCAAGGGCCCCCGTCCTGGCGCCGCACTGGAAAGCCGGTGTATTGCAGAGGAGAGAAGGGGGGGGGGGAGAGAAATTAAGCGGGGGGGGAGAGAGAGAGAGAGAGAGAGAGAGA
>AZIM01000229.1:319611-332307 GCA_000516915.1 Ophiophagus hannah | reverse complement strand
GTGGCATCTATTCTCCAATCCAGATGCTGTATCTATGTTGCCTTTGTCTTCTTGTAAAAACNNTATAAATGTAATAAACACTGCCCATGCAGTCAGACATCTTGGCACCCTGCACAATGACTGATCATTGAAATCCATCATGTCTTTTTACAAGAAGGCATAGTATTGAAACATGGAATATAAAAAGCATGAAGAAAGATAAATTGAAACCATGAAAATGAACATGAAGCATACTAGGTTGGATGCTTTAGCAATAATAAATTGGGGAACTGAAATAATTCAGATGATTATGTGATATAGCTTTTAATGCATGAAACTATAGCAAGAAATGGAGTAGCAATGATACAAAGAAGGTTGTGGTTAACTATGTGTTTGACTATAATCCAGTAAATAATAGCTTACATTTATTAGAGTTACTAGATATCTCATGCACTTCAATACTGTACAAGTGAATGCAGTTACGGTATTATAGTAAATACTGAAGATACTGAACAATTCTATGCAAAAATATCAAGTTCATACTACTATTATTATACTATTAGTACTATTAGTATACTATTAGTACTATTAGTATACTATTAGTAGTACCGCCAATACAAAAGTTAAAGAACTGGAAGAACACGGAACTATAAAAAAATATTATAAGGTAAAGTTGTAAAACCCAGATGTTAAGAATGAAAGAAATATGTAAGATTTTTTCCAAATGATGCGCTGTAAATAGTTATTAAGACTACCATACATTTTAAGAAAAATGCAGGAAGAAGCAATCAACCCATCTGCTCCCAAATGATCTCTCAGGATGATTATCAGCAGTCAAAAAGTAATAGATTTTTGGAAAAGAATGATGGACTAAAAATGACTATGGTTGACAAGACTGAGTGAAGCAGAAGGAAAGGAAAGATGATGCATTAAGATGGATGGAATCAGTGAAATGTCCTTGAAATAATCACAGATTATCACTATAGACAGGTTAGGATGGCCAGCATTTTCCTATGTAATCAGCAAAGTTGACTTAAACACACATAATATTCATAAACACAATCTGTTTATTGTTTTTATCAGATAAATTAATATTTTTCAGCAAAGGACAAGAAAGAGGACTCTTGAAATTTGTTCAAATAGTTTTACTTGTTTTTCTTATTTTACTTTTCTTTGATGTGCGTGTGAGAGATTATATATATTGATATACAGTATACTGTACATCAATCAGTACTCCATATAGCTCATACTATTCTTCAACTTACAACTGATTGCTTAGCGACTGTTTGAAGTTACAAATGGACCTCCCCAAAAGCTACTTAGTTTTGAAATTACGATGACCACACATCTCACCTCCACAGTTACATGATCATCTTTTGACAACTGGTTTACCATTAGGACTGTTTGCAGTGTCCTACAATAAATGTGACTGCTATTTTCAATTGTTTTTTTGTTGTTGTTATTGATTTCTGGAATTTACTTTCTGTTTCCACCAAAAAACACCCATTGGATAAAATGGATTTATTTAGCAACTGTGACATTTACGTAACGACCATGGCATTTCCTTAACATTCACAATAAATGCTGAAAAATTGGGTCTTGTCACATGATGCCTGCAACAAATTACAACTGTTATTTATTTATTTATTTGTTAAATGTATATATGCCTCCCCATCTCAATATCCTAAGTAAGTTCCAGGTTCAGTTATGGTTGTAAGTCAAGGACTACCTATACCTTATACTGTATGATTCTGTGCAGTTGATAAATGTATAAAGTTAAACTTTATACAACTTAAAACTCATCAATTGATATAAATATTGTATATTTACATTAAGATCGCACACCAAATACCCAATTAAATAATATAATTCTTATTGCCTTGTGAAATACCAGCAGGCCAGTGCAAAGCATAGTTCCAAAGGCAGGGTTCCAAAGTTGGGGGCCAGTACAGAGAATGACTGCCTTCAGTCTTGTATCATCTGATCTGATGCAGGCCTGTTAAGAGAGGTAAGTAGGAACTACACTTGCAAGTCTGGTTATGCTTCCCCTTTTTTTGCCTTTATGTGAATTAAGGAGGCACTTGCTTTGGTGTTTTTGCATATTTCTATCTTTATATGGGTTTAATTCACATTTATCTCTTTGTTGCCTAGGTAACATCTTATGGCCATCTTGTATACCATCTACATATGAAGAACTTTGGAATGAAGCCATATCTATGTACCACTGAAACTCTTGTGTCTGTAATCTTTAACTGGGCAACATAGGGCAACAGTTTCTGAACCACCATAGCTCAAATGGACTAACGTGTCCAAAATTGAGGGCCCATGACACCTGTGGGATTGAAATTTGGCAAATATATTGGTTCAGTGCTGCTGTGCTGCCACATCACTACCTTGGCTCAGTATATTGGTCTCACCCTAGCCCTCCAGGAGGTGGTCAGATGTGACCAACAGGCAGGAAGCTAGAAGTCACTCCTGCTCACACTGCTTTTTTTGGCTACCTGTGGTGATTCTGTTTCTCTGCTTAGGTAAGGAAATGTCTCAAGGAAAGGATAATCCAGTAGGTCACAGGTTGTCTGGTAAAAATGTACAGGTCACAATCAGCATTTTGAATTGAATTTAGAAACCTATCACTAACCAATGAAGAACATGAAAAACAGGTGTTTAAGTTAGCAATAATTGTTTGCATCTGTTGGTCTTGACTTGCAATTTGCATCTATTATAAATTTTGGTGCTTTTCAAAGGCTGTCCCATATGAAATGGATTACAATCCAGTCATGTGGTGATGAGCACATGAAATATAATTGTACAGCTTTAGGGTCCAAATAGGGATACAACATGCACAAGCTTAAACTGGGTGAAAGTGCCTCTGAGCATGAATTCCAGCAGCTATTCCAGCAGCTATCTAGTTATCACCAGGTCATGTGGCCACTTAAACAAAATATTTTTTATCAGAGTGTGTATTTACCTATCCAAACCATCACAGCCCCAGCCATAGCACTGGATTACCAACTTTCAAGACCGTCATGCTTTTTCTGTGATTGCAATGTAAAGAAAGTTGATCTTGCTAGAAGCTGTGATGTACATGTGTGCAGTAGGGTTCTTTCCAAAATAAATGTTATGCTTTTTCCTTCAAGAAAAGTAAATGGCTTTTCTTGAGCTATAGTACCTATCTGTCACTGGTTCAGACAAAAGCCTATGTTGGAATGTTTCATTGTAAAGTCCAGACTTCCACTAGAGGGGAGGGCCTTTTCTGTGGGTGCGCCCGCCCTTTGGAACCAATTACCGGTGGAGCTCCGGTTGGCTCCTGACCTTCAATCCTTCCACCGTGACCTGAAGACATGGCTTTTTCGATTGGCCAACCTGGACTGAAGGGGGTTTTAATTGTTTTTAAATTGTTTGTGGGCTTTATGTTTTAATATGATTAATTGGGGTTTCTTATTTAATAGTTTTAAATTTTGTATTCTTGTTTTTATTGCTGTAAGCCGCCCTGAGTCCTTCAGGAGATGGGGCGGCATAGAAATCCCATTAAATAAATAAATAAATAAATAAAAACTGTCCAAAACTTCAACGTTGAGATAAATTAACTCCATGATTTCCTTGTGGCTGTTAGGGTGGCAAAATGGTTGTATTTCTCCACTGCTATTGCATTTCTCCACTGCTATTGCATCTGTGGATAGCCATCCAACCAGCCTTGTTTCAGGTGACAGGAATGGGAGTGGTTCTACTTTCTATCATCATTCCAGAGAAGAAAAGAAAAGTCATTTTAGGAAGGAATTGGTTCTTATCAATATGCTTCAGTTTCTGAGAGGCGCACACAATTAATATTTTGCCTTTTGCCTTTCATGGAAAAACAGAGCAGATAAGGAACCCATGAACTTGTCCCAAGGGTGCTTCATCTAGAGGCCACTGGACTTCCTTGTTTTTCATTGAAGATGTTTCACTTCTCATCTAAGAAGCTTCTTCTGCTCTGACTGGATGGTGGGGAATGGAAGGATTTACTATTTTCCATTCTAGTCTCTCAACCTTTCCGGGCCAAATGAATCAAGAGGACCATGGAGTTGGCTCACAGGTGATAGAGTTAACCTACACAGAATCTTATATCTGTGCTGGTTTCCACAAGGTCAAACAAATCCCAAATAACAGTGCAAGGGCACTGCCATCATTATCACATTAGATCATCTCCAAATAGCATCTAACTCCAAATAAATATGAGCAAAGAAATTCATAAACATAACACAACAGCCGGTTGGAGCATTGTCCCATCTGTTAGTTTTCAGTGGGGAGCAGGTTATCCCAAGCAGATGGTTGGACATAAGTCAGCAGGCACAACAATATGATTCATTGGTCTTATTATCACATGGCTCAAACATGGGCAGCAATTCTGCTCATGCATTTCTACTTTTGGTCTTTGACCACCATAACTCTGGTCTTCTTTTTATTTGCATCATTTCTGAGAATTTATTATCAGCCCAGGATTGGTGAGCAATTTCAGACATTGCCCTATGTAACTGCAAATTCACAGAGGATAACTAAATGTGTTGTTGAACTGCTCACTATGCTGTTGGGAAACTCCTGTAGCACCATCTGGAGCCAAGATGCACCTGAAGTGGATCAATCAAATTAGGTTATCCACCCCTGTGCAGATTGGGGGTGACAGTGATATTCAGCTTGGCCATAAAGAGACCTGAATGCAGCAAAGGACTGAGGACAATGTCCTGGCTTTTCAGATCACATGCTGTTTGCACCAAAGAAAATACCAAGGTCAAAAATGGGATGGAAGTCATATAACCTGGGACAAGCCTATGGCTGCCATATTGGCCATGAAATCCTTAGCTCCATCACCAGTATCATCGTGAGACCCAAGAGCTGAGATAGGCCTGCTGCTGGACACTAAGGAGGACAGTACTCCAACTCAGTTTGTCCTATAGTCCAGAATCACATAAAAATGCTCACATCCAAGTACTATTAGAGCAATCACCAGCATGGTGTCACAAACACTAATTATTTAGCAATATGTATATGTGTGTGAATATATGATCAGTTTCATAAAATCATTTTAAAACCTTATTTCAGTGCCAGATGTCATAATGGTAAATTCAGCAGGAAATTGCATCTAGAACATTTCTTTACTGGTGACAAATATGCCAAAAACGGAGTTCTGCTTATATCTACTTCTGTTTTGATATGATGAAATTGTGATACCTACATTAAAACTGTCTGGGCTTTGTGAAGTTTCTAGGAGGCCTAGAAGCTTCTTTTCACAAACTTTGCATTTACAAAGTCAACAATTTCTATTTTAAAGAAAGAGTTTCTAATACTGTATAGCCTTATTTCAGTTTGTTATCAATATACGAATTACCATAAACAACTATGACAAACGCACTCACCATTCAGAAATTTGACAGAGTCATAAAATGAAGCAGCAAACAGTTTAATTAATATAAAATATGTTCAGGCAACAGCGGGTGACCCAAGGGGCACACCCAAGCATTGAAAAGATCAACTTTTTATCCACCCCCCAGGTCTGCATGATCCCTCCCTTATCTCCCCATTGGCTGGGTACTATGAGGTTTACAGCCTATCCAAAATACCTAACAACCAGAGGTAGTATTCAGCCGGTTCGGACAGGTTCTGGCGTACTGGTAGCGAAAATTTTGTATAGTTTGTAGAACTGGCAAATACCACCTCTGGCTGGNTCCTGTCCTATATTCCCTTGTTTGTTAGCTCAGCTGATTCATGTGGCAGAGTGGAATGCTGTGCCTCACCTGAGCTAAAAAACAGCTCAACTTACTAGCACTGACACAGAAGATGGTTTTTCAGTACTGAGCTGCGTGAAGCGCTCTCTCATAGAACCGGTAGGAAAATCGCACACTGGCTGGCCCCGCCTACCCCACCCCACCCCGCCCCACCCCATCCTATATATCTTGCCTTCGCCACATGATCCAGCCAATCTCCGGGCCTCGCATGCTCCACTCAACCAAAGGTAAGCATGCCACCTGCTTGCCCTTTGCCTCAGGTCAGGGCCCAGGGATGCACCATTCCCTGGCTCTGGTCTTGCCCCAGAGTCTCCACCCACCTTGGCTGGGTCATGGAATATGACATTTCCTGGCTCCGGCCTTGCCCCAGAGCTTCCGCCTGCTTGCTGTTCATCTCAGCCGGGTCAGGGAACACACCATTCACATCACATGAGGCTTGGTGGGTAAGGTGGATCAATCTACCTACAAAGGATTAAGTATATGAGTCAAAAAGTCTTCAGTTCAAGACTACCAGAACCTGACAATGCTAATTCTGGTAAAATTCTGACGTATTGATTAGCATGTCAGATTCTGCAAATATTCAGGGTATTCTTCATATAGGAAAATCCCTGGGTGAGCTTGAACAGATCATTAAGCTTCAGCCTATCTCTGCTCATAAGCTTGTGACGATATATTGCATATTGTAGGTGAATAAATTTGTCCACTTGCTACATCTGTACAGCTTAGTACAAAACACAGAATAATTAAAGAGTGCTTAATGTAATATTTTTCTAATATGTATGCTTATCTTACCTTTATCTGTTTCTGAGAACAGAATGCTTGGAACCTACTTTGCAAACAATACACTATTTGTAATTTGAGACTCCTTTTTCCTGTAAAATAGATATATAATATGTATTTAATGGTGGTGGGGAACTTTCAGCTTGGAAGCACTGCTAAATGATTGATCAGGTTCTGCAGACTCTTATAAATAGACTATTTGGAGTCTGAGTACTAAATTTGTGGTCTTAACTGAATAGACAAAATTGGATGAATTTTACTGAGAAGGGTGAGTCTGAAATAGTGTAGGTTTCCCACTTAAGCAGGGGGTTGGACAAGAACTCCAACATCCCTTCCAACTCTATTATACTATTATTCTGTTACGTCTGAGTTTTGTGTACAAAATTTGTAACTCTCAGAATCTTTGAACAAGGTTGTGATATATGTTGTCTGTTAAAAATGCAACAAAACGTATGTCAAGGGATGACAGTGCCTAGTTGCTACAAGTGATTCAATCATCCTCTTTTAATGATCCCATAATAACAGGGTGGAGTAATTGCGGGGTGGAGTCTGGGCAACTGAATGGAGTTGAGTGTTTACTGGCCAGATGCCCTTCCTATCACCAATGCGTAGTTTTTTTTCAGCAGATATATTCCCAGTATGCCCAGAAAGAGAAATATCTGTCTCTACCTGGGATCGAACTCACAGCCTCCTGATTGTGAGGTGAGGACTCCACCTTCAGGCCACTATACCACTCCTACAAGTGATTCAATGGTATGGTATAACTCTCTTTCCACTGATCCCTTTTAAATATGCTGAATATTCATATGTACCAAAAATGGGTTTTCATGCTCACTATCTCACTATTCCATCATTTTCACTTTTTTCTTGGTGTATCTGTGATGTCTAAAATAAAACTAGTAAAGAAATCTAAGATAAAATCTGTGAAGCAACCTGTGTGGGCAGCTCAGTTATATTCCAGAAGCTCTAAATTGGGTTTGCAGAGTATGTAACCATAGTGACTATACAGCAATACCTCTATATACAGTGTTGACAGAACATGGTCCAAACTGGTCTTCATTCTGTTAACAGGCATCAGCTCTTCAGCTGAGCTAATTAATTGATTTCTTGTTTCATATTGAAATATATTTAAATTAAGCAAAGCATATGGGAGTTAATATTGGTAAACACTCTTCTTTTAAATGGCTTACTGCACAATTCAGCTAAGTTACTAAGTTATCACACAGTATAGAAGGGGAGAATTCGGTTTTATAAAGAAAGATGAAAAAAGACTTGACAGAATAAGTATGGCAAATACTTTATTTGTCACATTCTGCCAGAAATAAATTTTGGCAACTACAATTGTTTTCTGGACAGTCAGTGGTACAAGCTATTGAAAAGGCCACTGCACTGAGGACCACTCCATTCAGAAAGGAAGGATTACGGCCCACTCAAACTCCAATAGTGAATATCAGTATTCATTAAAGAGAAAGGAAAAATAAATTCCAAGTGCCAGTATTTTGGAAAATGTATTCCTTTTTTAAGTACCTGTAAAAACAGAAAAAAAGCAAGAGTAGTGGAATGACTTATAACATAACTATAACAATATTTATAAAAATGGACAATTCTTCTTCTGCATATTAAAAGTAATTTAGTAACAGTGTAAAATAGAATAGTTTCAAGTTATAAAGTATGTATATATATGTGGAACTATTTGTTGAATAGAGTAGTACCAAAAATCCATTTAAATAAATTATTCTATTTATTCAAACGAATACAATTCTGTAATCTACATATAATCTCATTTTTACCTAGATTAAATAGCAAGTCAACATTGTGATCGATATCAACACTCATTACATTAAAGTATTTTCTCAGGCGCCACACCTCTCCTTTTCATACTGCAATTACTCAGAGAAAAAAATCTATATAAAATAAATCCTCTGCTCCCATAGAAACAGAATAAGCAACTTTTACTGCTGCTTCTACAGTTGGAGACATGTTTACAGAACATATGCATCCAAAATACAGGAGATCAAGACACTCTAAACCAGGGCTGTCAAACTCCCGGCCCACAGGCCGGATGTGTCACACGCTGGCCATGCCCACACCCGGTTTAGCAAAGGTGAAAAAAGTCCCGATATGTCAAGTGATGCCACCATGATGATGTGAATTTGACACCCCTGCTCTAAACAAACAGGACAATTAAATGTAAGGTTAATTTCATCAAAATACTAAACAATCCATGACCCTCTGGGTCTTTGTTCAGAGTTATTTCCTTACCTAAATGGGCAGTGCAAAAAAAAAAAAATCAGCAAGAGTGAGAGCAACTTCCAACTTCCTGTTGGTTTTACCATTGAGTTTCCTTGTAGGAAGGTGTCAGGGAGCCTTGGAAATGTGGACCACGTGACCAGAACTAACCATGGCACCACAGCAGGGGCACTGAAGCAGCCAAATAAAATTCCCAAATTTTATTACCACGGAAGTCATCATAGGTCCTGGCATTCTCTAAGTTAACCCATTTTAAGTACCTAAGTGATGCCCTGTACCTTCCAATTTCTCCCAACTGAAGATTACAAACAAATAGACACAAGAGTTTTACTAGTATATAGATAGGTGCTGCTGGACCAGTATGCATATACTCTACATACAAAAAGTTAACATGAATTTATGCAAAGAAAATCAAAGCATCAAAATATGTATACTTACAGGCACAATGAGCTTTAAAATAAACATTCCTTCCAAATGACCTGCTGGTCTGTAATGACTTTGAGAAGAATTAGGTGTCATTCATTTTCCCTCCTTGTGAGGAGTATTTTTCATTGTTTAAGTTTCTGTACATAAAATACATCAATTCAGTGTGTAAGAAAACTACACTCTAGATAATCAGGTATCAGGTATGTTGTAATAATGCCTTATTTAAAGCCATTGCCTTGTTAATAAAAAGTTGATGGTCTGAACTGGCTTAAAAAAAACCATTATATTTTTCTTACTTGAGCTACCTATTTTTCCCTCTTTTTAAAAATCCAACAATAACCCAAATAGCTCATGGTACCTATTGAAGGACTGTCCCTGCGAATTCACAACTGGGGTTGGCTGCAACGAACTGAAGTGCACTATCTGAAATGGACAGAAGATCTTGAGGCAATATAAGATGGAAAAGTATACTTTAGAAGAAAAAGGTGCATTGAGATGAATGAATGGTTGACAGAGTGAACTGTTAACTATATCTGCCTTCCAAAATAACCAGCCTATTCTGTCAAGAGAGCAATAAGTGAAGAATTAGGTGTCATTCATTTTCCCTCCTTGTGAGGAGTATTTTTCATTGTTTAAGTTTCTGTATATAAAATACATCAATTCAGTGTGTAAGAAAACTATACTCTAGATAATCATCCTAAATATAGCCGGTTCTTGACTTACAACAGATCATTTAGTGATCACTCAAAGTTACAACAGCACTGAAAAAAGNGACTTATGACCATTTTTCACAGTTACAACATTTGCAGCCTCCCCATGGTCATGGGATCAAAATTCAGATGCTTGGCAATTGGTTCATATTTGTGACTGTTGCAGTTCCACAGGGTCATGTGATCACCCTTTGGTGACTTTCTGACAAGCAAAGTCAATGGGGAAGCCAGATTCATTTAGCAACTGATCAACAGCTATGGTGAGAAAGATTGCAAAATGGGGCAAAACTCACTTAACAAATGTCTCACATAACAACAGAAATTTTGGCTCAATTGTGATCATAAGTCGAGGACTACCTGTATTAATGGGTAGGTTCCCTTCAGATGCTTTAGACTTGAATTTTCATAAATCCCATACTATTTCCCTTTAGATTTCAATTTGCATAATACTTCCTATGGCAGTAACTATGATGATAGAAGTATGAAAATTGAAGTAATACACAGTTGAAGGGAATGCAAGTAGAGAAGTCTGTTAAAAAGAAACAGAATTAATTGCATTAGAACAAATCCAAATTGGTTATAGAAAGCCTATGCATTGTTCCTGACATCCAAGCCCAGATTCCTCTCTGTATAATTTTAATGACCTCTTTTTAATCATTATGGTACTTTCTGCATCTCTGTTTAAAATGGATTCTTTCCCTATCTGAAAGTAATTTGAACCAGGGAATTCTAGTGAATTTCAAAATGTATCATTCCATTCCTGAAATGAAAGATATTTTCTTTGCTGAAAGAAATGCTCCTATTAAAAGCAGTAAGGTATTTAGATATGATTCATACCTGAACATTTCAATCCTAAGCATAGTCATTTGGGAATAAAATATAGTTAAGTACTGCTTACTTCTAAGTATACACACAAAAGCTCATGTTGAAAAACGCTAGCAGAATATTAGGAATAGTATTAGAAATAATCAGATGTTCTAAAACACACATTTTTACAATATAATATTAAACCTTTTAAAATACTATGTTAAATAAAACTACAGGAACACACTGCAATTTATTTAACAACAATCTCTTCAAAGTAATTGGTATTTTCTTACTTCAGCCTATGAGAATGACAGAATAAAGAAATTTATAATATAATGTTGTTTTCTTATTATAATATCCTGAAAATATTTTCTTTAGGAGTCTGATTGTGTTTGGTCATGTTTATGTACACTGAAGTGAAAATAAACTTTTTGAACTTGATGGAAAATAGTGACAGTTATTAATGAATATACTTCATAGGACTGTATTATTATGAAAATAAGCCACTTTCTAGCATTGCTTCTCAACTTTGGCAATTTTAATAACAACAGCATTTAGAATTATATACTGCCCCATAGCACTTTATAGCACTCTCTGTGCTGTTTACAATGTAAGTAATCTGGATCCTTATTTTACCAACTTCGGAAGGATGTTGATCCCCTTCAGGATCAAACGCCAGGCTGTGGGCAGAGTTTGCCTGCAATACTGCACTTTAACCACTGCACCACCAGAGCTCCTTTTTAAGATGTGTAGACTTCAACTCCCAAATTCCTCAGCCAGCTTGGTGGTTGGAGAATACTAGAAATTGAAGTCCAGACATCTTAAAGTTTCTAACGTTGAAAACACTGGTTCAGTAGTTAAGGCACCAGGCTAGAAACAAGGAGTTCTATTCCCATCTTAGGCATGAAAGCTGACTGGGTAACTTTGGCATAGTCATTCTGTCTTGCCCAAGTCACCTCACAGGCTTGCTGATGTGGGAAAAATGGGAGGAGGAAGGAGTGTTAGATATCTTCACCACCTACCTTGAGTTACTTATAAAAATAAGCCAAGGTAGTCCTTGACTTACGACTACAACTGAGCCCAAAATTTATGTTGCTAAGTGAAACATTTATTAAGTGAGTTTTGCCTCATTTTACGACTTGTCTTGCTACTGTTGTTAAGTGAATCATTGCAATTGTTCAGTTGGAACATGGTTGTTAGATGAATCTGGCTTCCCCATTGACTTTGCTTGTCGGAAGGTCGCAAAAACTGATCACATGACCCTGGGACTCTGCAACTGTCATAAATATGAACCAGTTGCCAACCATCTGAATGTTGATTATGTGACCATGGGGATGTTGCAATGGTCATAAAGTGTGAAAAATGGTCATAAGTCACTTTTTTCAGTGCCGTTGTAATGGTCACTAAACAAAATATTGTAAGTCGAGGACTATCTGTAATAAAGGCAGGATATAATATCTAGAAAACAAAAATTTTCTCCCGCCAGTAATCCTTTAGACATGTGGGGAACTGCAATGTCCAGAACTTCTAGCCCATACTGTGATCAAACTTTCTAAGAAGTAGCTTTGGCAGCCTCATCAATTTGGAGATTGCTACCTTAAAGCAGGCTGGTCTGACATGTAACATCCTTAGAAACAGAACAGAACAGAACGCATCTGAAAGCAGTATCACAGAAACAAGGAAGTGCAAAATAACTCTGTAAATAAGCAGCAATTACAAGCAGCAAAAAGACTGCAATGTAAATAGAAACTACACAGAGTCCTGAAATAGAACATGAAAGAAAGCGAGTATAATACTATTAAAAATCTTATAGCAGTGTTTTTCAACCTTGGCCACATGGCTAGCTGGGGAATTCTGGAAGTTGAAGTTCACACATCTGAAAGTCACCAAGGCTGAAAAACACTGTCCTTTAGTAAATCCAATAGCTATATAGGATAACAAAAGAGTTCTTTCCATCTCTCTCTTTCTCTCTCTCTTTCTCTCTC
>AZIM01000229.1:239549-255642 GCA_000516915.1 Ophiophagus hannah | reverse complement strand
GATTAGTTTCCATCCATTGCTTCTTGCCATGCCTTCAGGTGCTTGGGAGAAGAGTTTGAGCCCCTCTTCCTTGTAGCAACCCCTTAGATATTGGAACACTGCAACCATGTCATCCCTAGTTCTTCTTTTCATTAAACTAGACTATTCTTCACATCTTTTAGCCTTGAGTCCCCTAATCTTTTTTCTTCAACTTGTCAGCAGATACTTCAGGCTGATTAAGTAACCTTTGTCACCCAAAATAAGAACAATAGTGTACCTGTATAACCACAAACAGCATTTTCTGAATAAAGACAAGATAGCATTTTTCAATAATTATTAAAAAAATCACATAAATACAAAAACTTTAAAAGGACAGAGCAACTCTACTTCCTCTTGAAAATCACTACACTTGCAATATAGTGTACCTGTATTATCCTTCTAATTAATAATTTTTGAACACTGCAAGAAAAAATGTGTAGCGATTATTTGATGATTAAACAGAAACATCAGCGTAGAGCTTACCATTAACCTACTCCAGAAATGAATGAAACCTGCTGGGGTTATGCAAATCATTAATTACAGATACACTTTGTCAGAACTTTAGCTGTCTTCCTGGGGAATAAGTAGAATCTTTCAGCCATGCTTGTATCAATCAGCCCCAGCAATTATATTGGAAAAATCTAATTATACTTCTATATAAAGCCCAATATTAACAATAGCAATAGCAACAGCACTTACACTTATATACCATCCCACAGTGCTTTACAGCATTCTCTGGAGGAATGCAGGTATCATAAGAATAGGGGCATAATAAAAGAAGTGTCACACCATGCAACTGGATTCTAGCAGAGATCATCTACAGGAGGGATTAATGTACTCTCTGTCCCATGCCAACGGGAGGTTGGAGATAACCAATACAGATATGTTCTCGACTTATAGCCCACAGTGGAGACCAAAATTTAAGTTGCTAAGCAAGACATTTATTAAGGGAGTTTTGCCCCATTTTATGACCTTTCTTGCAACAGTTGTTAAACGAATCACTGCAGTTAAGTTAGGAACAATCTGGCTTCCCCATTGACTTTGCTTNNNNGAAGGTTGCAAAAGGTGATCGCATGACCCTGGGACACTGCAACCATCATAAATATGCCAGTGGCCAAATATCCAAATTTTGATCATGTGATCATGAGGATGCGGCAATGACTGTGTGAGAAACAATCATAAGTCACTTTCTTCAATGTTGTTGTAGCTTTGAATGATCACTAAACAAACTGTTGTGAGTACTACTTGTAATAAAAAACCAGTTGGCTTGAGACTTGTCTTCCTCTTCCAAGGCAGGTAGAACTACTACTACTCAAGGATGCATTAACCACCATCCTTATCCAGTCTCTTGGTATCTTCCAGGTAGCTTTCACCAATGAGAACCAGGATGTAATCTGTATATGGCAGAACCAACAAAGAATCTGATCTATTTCCTCAGAATTAACAGAATCAAATGGCTTTCAGTTAACATATGGTTTTTATTATCTGTCAAGAATTTGTCCAGCAAGATTCCAATTAAGACTGAATATAAATTTTATCTTCCATATGTGTTGCAAGTTTCTCACAGAGGCTGAGTCTTCTACCCATCCTTCCCAGATTGGTCTGGATTGGCTTAAGCAGGGCTGGGTGGTAAGAATAAGTCTTGATGCTTTGCTGCTCTTCCTCGGGTCACACCCATATTTAGACATATATACTCTTTTATCAACTTTCCACCAGGTGTCTTTTGTTTCTTGATCTTGTGGTGGGCCAAACTGCTGTAATTTCCTGATTGTACTTTTAGGGAACACTCGCACAATTGACCAGTCTGCAGGCACTTCGTTTGCATTAATCATCGGATCCCTCTGCACGACAAAGCATTCTTAGTCTGTAAGGCATACATAAAACTCATGAATACAAGCAAAATTGCTAGTTGAATATCTTTATCATCATTGGGCGGGGGGNTCATCATTGGGCGGGGGGGGGGGCATGAGAGTATAGTAATTGCGATCAAACTCATTTGACTTTTTTTTTTATTTAGCAAGTGCAATTATAACCCCCTACTGGTAAGTAAACTAGGATGGAAATTATAATGTGCAGTGAAAAGGACTTCCCTTTTAAACCATTATCCTTCATGTTGCAACACCATTAAACATTCCCACTAGACAACTGGAATTAGACCTGGAAGGGCAGTTTCCATACCTGTTTTGCTGCTCCTGCATACTTACCTGGGCATAAGAAACTCTGAATTCAATAGGTCAGACTACAAAGCAACTATACATGTTTATACTTGTTGGGCTTTCATTTGTGTAGCCATTTTCTCTCTGGATGCTCTAGCTGTTATTTTGAATACAGGGACACTAGAATGGCTGAAAGCATTTAAGCTGGAAATACACATAGCTCTTTGTGCTCACAGCCATGTAAAAAGATATTGATCAGTTGTCTTTTGGGGTTGTGAAGAGAAGAAAGGAACAGTTCTGTAACTCCAGTGTTAAGATTTCTTTGTGTGAACTGGCTATAGCTTTGGCATCATGGGATGCAGAATGATTGAAGGCACCAGAATGGAGATGACTTACCTCACCTATGGTCAAATTAGACAGTATATTGAAACAAGACAGTTTATTTCTTCTTTAGCAAACAGGGAAGAATTTCCAAGTTCTTTGAGGTGGAAGACACAGAGGACACATTTACTATAATTGTAAATTGTAATTGTAAACCTCTTGCCATTTTAGACATAGCTGAAAAGTGATTAGTTTTACATAGTGCATGGAACAAGCAAGGCAAAAATGTTCCAAAAAGCTTTGGAACATTTGAATAGGTTACAAAACACAGAACATCACAAAGACTACACTGAAGTTAATAAACCCCGTATTCGTATAAAGCTGTACTTTGCATGATTATTCCACACCTTTCCACTTGAAAACAATAACATTTGCAGTAATTAGCCTTTCCCTCACATTTAAGGCACCCTGCTTTTGCAAGTTTGGTTCTAGATTCAGACAATGAGTTGACTCCGATATGAATCGATTGAATTAGCTGTTTGCTGCATGCCCTTAGCTTTAGGAAGTGGGTAACAATTTTGATAATTTCTGCTCTCAGGATTACAGTCTAGGATAAAGGAGAAAATTATTTGTAATACTGAAACTTATTCTTTACAAACATATGTCCTAGCTGATTTCCAGTCATAAATAAAACCCAGCATCTATTAGGAAGTCATTCAACAGAACTCTTACTTGGGAGTAAGGTAGAACATCCACCTATACATGAATGAGATGTTATGAGACTCGTGTAGATTATTTTAAGGGAATGGGCAACCTGTGGCTCTTCAGAAGTTGCTAAATTTGAGCCAGACTAAGGGAGCATGGATATGTGGAGAAAATGAGAAACAAAACGAATTATCTGCAACTGGAAGTTTTGCACTCTACTGATAATTCTAGTTCTCAAACTACAGTGGCACAAGCAAGACAGATGCCTAACTAAGCTTTAATTAAAACATCCTTAATAAACCATCCCTGCTGAGGTATTTGACTGGTATGATTTTTAGATATGCAAAAAAATTGAACAACAAAATGCTAATTTTAGCAGCAAGAAAGCTACTAAAAGTTCAGCACTAATTACAGAAATGTGATCTTTAAAATTAGTAAGTACAAGTAGACATGTGGTTTTGATTTCTAAATCTTACTGGATTTTCTCCTAAATGTAAAAGCATGCTATAGCAAGGTGGTTGCATCCTGCCACTGCTAAAAGATACATTATAACTAGAAAAATTTACAAATGGAATCAGGAGAGATTTTAGATACCCATTTCTATGATGCAAGGAGCTGCTAAATGCAGTCCATACAAATAGTCAAAATTAAAATCATGTGATTTTCAAAATCATGTGAATCAATTTATGTTGCTAAAAGATGCTGAAATAAAAATTAAAAAGGAATTCCATGTCAGATTAAATATGAAAATATACAATCTTAAGGTATTTGAGTTGACAATTATGAATCTTTTTCAATATGATCAAAGAATTGGTTTTCTTTCTTTCTCTCTGGAAGGATTCCCTGAACTATTTCAAGCAGCTCATTATGTCCTACTTTATACAAAATACAGATGCTATAATTTAGTATGCATTATCTGCTTTACATACATTTGAATTTTTAAAAATTAAGAATATAAGTATTTAAAATACATGTCAATTTTTTTTATAGAGGTTGGCTGAGTGGGATGCATTTTTGCAAACAATTTTGCACTCTCTTTAGCTTTTGTGTGTACTGTTCTAATACACATTTTCTGCTTTATATTGGAACATTGCAAAATTCAAAGAAGTAGTTTTTGAAGGGAATAGTTTAGTTCGTGCTTTGGTTTGAAAGTGCAGTTAGGTAATTTATCAGAGAAGAAAATACTCTTGTCTTTCACTTCTTGGTAACTAGAAAAGTTCTGTTTTCATTTTGAGGAGAAATATATCCTCAGCGTTCCAGCGTTGAAAAAACAAGAATGTGCCTTGTATTTGAATCCACTGAAATAAGAGATGCGCTCCACCAATCAGCTATTGTCACTTTTTCCATTGTAGAAATTAAAATCCAAATACAGGTAGTCCTTGACATATGACCACAATTGAGCCCAAGATTTATGTTGCTAAGTTTTGCCGCATTTTATGACCTTTCTTGCCACAGTTAAGTTAATCACAGTTAATCACTGCAGTTATCAAATTAGTAACATGGTTGACTTTGCTTATCAGATGGTCGAAAAAAATATCACCTGACCCCGGGACACTGCGACCATCATAAATATGAATCGATTGCCAAGCACCTGAATTTTAATTACGTGTCCACAGGGATGTTGCAATGGTCGTAAGTGTGAAAAATGGTCATGTCACCTTTTTCAGCGTCATTGTAACTTTCAACAGTCACTAAATGAACTGTTGTAAGTCGAGGACTACCTGTAATTTTAAAGGATAAGTAGCTTTTAAAGTCCAACTCCTTACATTTCCCTATTTCACAAATCAGCCTTTTACATCAAAAGATACTAAATACCCCAAGTATTTATCATGTTTTTCTATATTCATTAGTCTACTTTATCAGATATACTAAGTTACAATTATCTCTCTGGAAATAAGTGAAATAGTAAAGCAGAATGATCAACTGGCAATTCATGAAACTTTTGCACTCCAACAGCACATTTTATCTTTAAGGGGTAGCATTTCCAAAATATCGATACCAGTTATAAAAGCTTTTCTTGGGTAACTTCTATCGTTTGCAAATTCTGTATAGGTATTGGGCTAGAAACTAGAAGACCTACTTCAGGTCTTGGGGACAAAGCCAGCTTGGTGACTTTGGGCCGATCATGTTCTCAGCCCTAGGAAGCAAGCAATGGCAAACCACTTCTGAAAAAAAAAATGCCACAGAAAACTGCAGGGACTTGTCCAGGCAATGTCCAAGAACTGGATATGATTGAATGAAATAATAATAAACAGATATTGCACATCTTATGAGCCAATAGCAGTGAAAGTTCAGTACTGGTAAAATGCTTATCCCAGGAAGCTCTGCTTACACATTTTTGAAGCATGCACTGCCCTTTCTTTTTCTCAGAACATTGAAAACTCAAATGCTAAGGTTATTTTCTTAGATTTGATACTCAAAGTTCCTTCAAAGATTTTCTGACTTCAGAAAAGAAAAAGCACGCTGATTTTATAATGCTTTCACCAATATAAACTCTCTGCAAGCAATCATTCAATACTAGAGGGCTAATAGGCACATCATAAATTGTCCAGTGACTTCATTATTCCAAACAGAAGTTTATAATATTTATATAATACTAAAGACACTTTCCCTCCCTTTCTTTGACAAAGCCACAATAAAAATAGAAGGATTCAGCCTTTTTACAAGTTTCTGTCACTCTTTAACACCTAACACTAATTGCTGTTTATATCAAATACCCTCCAAGTCAAAATGGATTTCATCAGTATAGTAAATCTTCATTTCCAGAAGGAATTTTGACTCATGGGATGACTAAATGGAGCCTGTGATTTGTGTAAAACTGGAACAGGAAAAAGGTCTTTTCTTTGTAATTTGAATTTAAAATAAATCTAATTTATATAAACGCAAAACAATAGTGTGCATAGTAGGCAATATTTTTTAAAAAATATATTAACATTACATACAGTATAAATTGCCTTTCCATTTCTTTGTTCAAGTCACCAGGAATTAACCAAGCTACAAAATAATTGCGTCCATAGTTAGTGAATCACCAAGGGCTGCAATTATGGCTAGAGAATTGCTGCCAAAATGTCAACTAGAACAATGCCAACTGGATAAGTATGTAGAAAGTAAGACGTTTCCCCTCTCAGTCATACTGATACAGCTGTTTTTGACTTTCTCTCAGGTGTCTATATATGCCTGCTTATATAGGCTTTGCTCACCTGACTAGATCATCTCTGAACGTGGAAACAATAATTTAAAAATTCAGCAAGGAGAGAAACAGATATACTATTGTAGTTAAATCCCCAAATTAGAAACCAATAAAGCTTGAACAATAAATTGCGACCACCGCTTCCCCACCAGCAGAGCATTCGTTACTCAATTAGTTTCCATGCCAATGAACCGTCACAAAAGGAACTATATATCCCTCTGTACATGATTTTATTATTTACATAATACAATATAGCATAGATGCTGGGTAGCATGATTATGTGCAATACATAAATATGAACTATCTGTACACATTTGTTTATCTAATAACTCAACTGAGGACAAAATTTAAAGCAAAGACCTGATGCTTTTAATGAAGAAAAACTAAGACTGAACACTGCAATAGAAATCAGAAGTAGTGCCCTATGTATACACAACTATTTACAAATGAGAACAGGCATTACCACTATACTACTCTAAACTGTACTTGTTTATATAAAAAACACAAGTTTCATACATCACAAAAAACCCTTCCATTATAACACAGAAGTGATATTACCAGACAAGCATCAGTGAAGTATACTGCCTTTTCTAGAGTTGTTATTGTACAATGCTGTAGATAATGCAGCCCATGCAATACACCCAAGAACACTACAGTCCTACACCCAAATACTATTAAAATGATAAAAGCAGCCCCTCAGAGTGGTTCCAGGTACCACTTAAGTGTACAGCAGCCATATTGGGTATGATTTCTCCATGCAAAAGGGTGCAACCTCACTACATTTGGAAACTATAAAAAATTAAAAGGCTAACCTTCTTTTCAAACCAGAACACATTCAACTTAAGATGCATATGAAAAACTTAAAGGCTTGAATACATTTGCAAACTAGGTTTATCAGATGCAGGTGCTTATTTGAAAGAGCTGCTGTGATTAACTTTTATCAAAAATGTAGCCTTTATTTTGTAAACTGAAATCAATTCTTGTTGCATTGTGCTACACAATGTATTTAGCTACTTAAGAGTAAGAAGCAGACAAGTCTTTTGTTGTAGGCTAGTTCATAAAATTCTGAAGTTTCCTTCAGGAACTAGTTTTTAACAGTTGAACAATTTTTATCACTTCCAAAGATTACATCCTCTAGGAGGTAATCTTAAACTGCAGTTTATGGCACCTGAACACCCATTTCCATTTAGAAACTGGCTCCTCTGCAGTTCAGCCTTAAAACAATGAAGTGTGGAAATTAATGATGATTACGGTTAACTATGGTAAAAGTAGACTCATTTTTCTTGGTGTATCATTTAATCAAACAGGCACATTAGCACTATCCAAAGATGATATACCTCTATCAACAATCCCAAAAGGCAAATCTGCTGCAAACATGCAGATTTTATGCATCTGTTTGGCACATGTGAACTAGACAACTCTGTCCTTTGCGCATGTCTGTTTTCCAATGCAGGTCTTACTCTTTCATTCATTTGGGGGAGAGCATGTATACATTTTAAAGGGCTGTATCTATCCAATTCTGCCTGTAACACCCACAATATCCTAAAATATCAATCAATAAGACAAACTAAAGTAAAACTCTGGAGAACATCAAAGGAAAATGGCCATGCATCTGCTCTTTAATGTTTTCCTAGGATATTTTAAAATAAAAACAAGGGAAGTCAGTCTTTGCACCAAGTAGGTTAGTTTATATTCTCTGGATTTTTTCAGCCACAACAACTGGATTCTCTTTTCTGATTTTTGCTGCAGCTTCTGCTTTGTAATCATATGGGCAGTTGTGCTTGTCAGAATAACGGTGAAGTCCACAAAACAGATTTCCACATCGGCAGTCAAATCCTGTGGAAACACAGAAATAGTACCTTGAAGTAAATTATGGTGAAATCTTATAACTATGGCATTATCTTTCTAAGCAATACATCTAACCTCTAAGAATGTTTGTCTTGTTTGAAAGACTTTTAAATGTTTCCCAAATACATTCTTTTAAAGCAAGGAGCTGGACAAAACAAACTTCAGTATCTTACCTGTAAGTCCAACCTTCTTTCTGCACATAAAACATCTGTTCTTCTTTGGTTTGGGCATTTCAGGTGTTTTCTCTTCATTCTGAGATGTATTAGGTTGAGTAACTGAAGGACTTGGTTGGGTAACCACTAAAAGAACAACAGAAATTGGTTAAATATACATTTCTGCTTTAATCTGAACTTTCATCTCCATCACCTTTTCACATGCTCCATTGTTAAATAGGATATACAAAATATCCCTATTTAAGTTTGATATTTGAACTTGAAATGAAAGTTTCCAGCATTTCAATGTAAAACGAAAGACCAGTGTCCCAGAACTTTGAGACTGAAACAAAAATGTTCTGAATTTTCTGCCCCCTGAGCAAAACTTGGCTGTTAAAATTATGTTGCTTTGAGTGCTAAGACTTTTAGTTTCTATTATTTTAGCAAAATATGTATTACCAAGTACTGCAGCAGGACCGGTTTCATCCATGCTATCAGATGTGTGATGCAGGAATGAAAGGAAAAAGTGATTACCTAAACATAGGATGAAACTGCTATTATTGAGCACTAATCACTGACTTGTCTAGGTCAGACAGGGTGCCGTCTCTATGTTCAGAATAAGTTATGGATCTGTTTTGCAGTTGCTTGTGCAACTATTATCAGTGCAAAAAGGTACACATGCATTAAATGTATTATGCAACTATTATCTATGTAGTTGAATTTTTCTGCCTGTTGATGCAAGAATGGTGTTTTATTGTTGTGGTTCTAATGGAATTACTATTAAACTGCAAAAAAGAGGATTAAAAAAATTCACAATTAAACTGCGGTCAATATTGGTTGCTTGAAGATTTGGGAATTGTTTTTCAATCTGGAATATTATGTCTAGAACACCATAAACTGCTTCCCACTCAAAGAATTAGCTTGTAGAAAATAGCCAGAACATCCATGGAATAGTCAGATCAGCATGATCTGGGTAAAAAACAGAATGCTTCCGAGTTCCTTGACCTCAGATATTAAGAACCACCCTCCTCTTTACCATTTGTTTTTATTTGGGCAATAGCAAGACAGCACCCTGAAACCAATACCCCATCTATCTTTGTCATATCAAGAAACAATTGATTTGAAGCAGTGGAACATTTGCTGGAGTTGTTTCATGGACAATGTTAATATTGAAACAATTATTTCTATAAAAATTATTTGGTGAAAAACATTCTTGAACATATTGGGTGTACAACCAGTCTTGTTGTTTTTCTCCTCTTTCCCATTTCTCTTTTTTTAAACTAACTTGAGGAGTATTTATATGAGTTGTTTTAGTACTTTGAACAATTTGAAACAATTTTGTAATAAATGAGTACAACTACTTTGGAAATCGAAGAACTTTTTCCAACACTGAGCTTTATCAAAGGCACCAAGATTCAGAACCATGACATTTGCTGGCAATGACTTAACCAGCGGATTCAGAATTCTGCAGTCTAGCAATACATATTGGGGGATGAGAAAACAGGTGTGGAGAATCCTTCAAATATTATTTAACTCCAACTTCTATCAACCTCAGTCAGGACATCCAATAATGGAGGGAAAGGAAACTATAATCTGTTACTTGGAAAGCTAACATTTTTCTAGTTCTCACACATACAATAATATTTATTAGTTATTATAGCATTTTAATTTCTACTTATGCTTTTTAGAAAAATATTTTTTACTGAAAATAAATGCTTTGAAGTAGCTTTTTCCTCCATCACTGTTTCACATAGCAGTTGCAATAGCTTACACTCGCTCAGAATAAACAGGAAGGCACCTGAAAATGTGTATGTATGTTATAGAGATGTTGCTATCATTTCAATATAAAGCTAGGATGAGTGCAGGCCTATAATCAATTGTACGGATAAACTAGAGACTCCTCTGCCACTTTCCAGAGATCAATTATCTCCTTTACTTATGGTATTGCCTACATAACAGAAAGTTCATTTTATTGAGCTAACTGAAATATGCATTAAACGTCCACAGGGTAACATATACTGATATAATTTAAATGTTGAATTAAAACAGCCACTGTGCTGTCATTGTAATAGTTTTTAATGATGTAGAAATGCTTCACACATAATTATATAAAGTTATGTCAAATCATTCTAAAATTTTGAGTTGACAGGACTGGGCATTAAAAAAATTATTTCCTTTTTAAGAAAGGCCGCAAGGATGAATAATGTTGTCAATAGGTATGCATGTGAGCTGCTTTTTACCTCAAAGTTACTTTGTCTCATATCCAACTCTAATTCACCTTATGATAAAGTGCACCAAGGATGACACTATTGGGAAAACTCTTTAGATGTTTCAATTATTAAATATGTAAGAACAAAATACTGCAGAAAAATATGACTCAACTAGCACAAATAGTGCTAAGAAATCATGAGAATTGTAATTCGAAGTACTGGGAGTGTACAAAGTTCAAATGAATATGTCCACATTAACCATCCATTTAATATTAACGAATATAAACAATGTGGTAAGTTATATCAATACATAATTCATGCAAAACATCTAATGCACAAATCAATTTCAGTTTGTGTTTAAGTTATAATCTATGGAGGAAAAATGTGTTGTTTAGAACATGGGGTATGTGCAAATTTTAATTAACTTTTATTTACAGATAAAAAATGAGTTAATTAAATTTATATCTAACTTGTTTGCTCATAAAACTGTTTTATATCTAAAATAGATTGCATAGCCCATAATTATGAATGCATTATCTTAAAATATTGTTATAAACAAGCTGCTATTATCTAAACATGAAGGATTTCTTTACTTTTAAGAAACATATTGGTATTAATGTACAAGTAAAAAGCCTAAATGTATTTCTCACTTTATCTTCTACTTATGCCAAGTAACCATATAAAGTACTAATTTTCAGAACTTGAGAAAAGAATATACTTTTTCTGGACTTCTGAATAGGGGTAGTCCTCAACTTCCAACCATAATCAAGCCCCAAATTGCTGTTGTTAAGTGAGACAGTTGTGAATTTTGCCCTATGGTAAGACCTTTCTTGCCATAGTTAAGTGAATCACTGCAGCTGATATGTTAGCAAAACTGATAAGTGAATCTGGCTTCCCCATTGATTTTCCTTATAAGAAAGTTGCAAAGCCCAGGAAATTGCAACTGTCATAAATATGAGTCAGTTGCCAGGCATCTGAATTTTGATTATATGTCCAAGGGAATGCTGCAATACTCACGTAAAAAAATGGACATAAGTCACTTTTCAAGGACTACCTGTATAGATTTTTGCCTATACTGAGATACATCTATATTTTTATGTAGTTGTTTCCCCTTCTACCATATCTAATAATGTTATGTGAAACTTTCCCACATCACAAGATTCCTTCAAAACATTATTTCAGCAGTCAAGGAATTTCTTCCCATTATTGAATTTCTAGCTAAAGTTTCTGCATCAAGTTATTGCAATACTTTCCCTTTAAGCTATATTCAATTTAATGCATTTAAAAGGGTTTTTTTACACCATACATTAAATAAAACATTTGCTGCGGAAAGTTTACTCTAAAAATACTATTTACCATGATGATACAGAAGAACGAATTATTAAAATGAGCTTTGATAAAAACGTTTGATGACCCACTTAAAAAACTGATTAAAGAGCAGAGTATGGATATGAAAATGAATACATACGTATGATTGAATATAGGTTTGCCGATATTACAAATGAACTTTTAGAACTTGTCAAAATTTGTACCATAGTAGAAGATGTACTCAGTTCTAAAACACAGTAAGCATTTTGCATGGGGTTTTTGGTGTATTTTGACTACTGAAATTATTAGCTGTTGATCTGACTAGCAAATTTAATCATTTTTATAGGAAGAAAATTCAATGACTTAAGAATAACATTGTGGTAGTTTCATGCATGCTTTTTTCCTTAAATATGTAGGGTAAAAATAAAGTTTCCTTTGAACTGAACGTGACCCTGTGACAATATATTGTTCTTGGTAACTATTTGCAAGTGGTTTGCCCCTTTCTTCTTCCAATAACCCCCCCTCCCCCATATCCACCCCTTTGGACTTGGTACTCTAGGCTACAACCCTGGGATTTCCTGGTGCCTCTCATCCAAGTCCTAACCAAGTCCTACTTTACTTAGCTTTCTGAGATCCACCACAATTGGCTAGATTGCTGCCTCATAGCTGGGCTAACTGTGTAAGAAGTGTTCAAATATCAAATATTATAGTTTTCTTCCTTGATTATAGATGTTTAAACGTGCCAGGTCCCACTGTACTAACTGCACTGAAGTCACTTTTAAAGAGGCATACCTGGCTCTGTTGTCTCTGTTTTCGGAATTATTTTCTCCTCTCTTGAAATGCTCATTTCTGTCATTTGCTGTGTTACAGGCAAGGCGGCAGCAGGCACATTTCTGCTTGCATTCAGTAAAATGAAAGCAATTTGTTAGTGCTATTACGAAGACTGGAATTTTTATAAAGCTAAGATTTTTAACAACTTCAGCTCTTTTTGGTAACTGAATTACTGAACCCACTGATAACAAATTCTGATAACAAATTATTAACAACTGACCTTAAAATCTATTCTTATAGTCATCCAAGATATTATTATAAACGTTTCATCATTATAATTCTCAGATTAACTGCAAAAATAGACTAAGTATTACCTCTATTAATTAAGTATAGCAGAATCTAATGCAATTATAGAACAAAAACATTTTAAGTAATTTCAAGCTCAATTTTATTTAACAGCTTTGTTTTACCTTGATTTCTCTGATGTGCTGCCAGCAGCACCTTCACAGTTGTTTAAACTAGTATCTGCTCTCTGTACAGATGTAGAATCTGAGGTAGGGTTATTGGAACCACCTGATGTTCCTGGGTAGTAAAAAAAGGAATATAACAAACACATTAGAATATTTAAGCAAATAAAATGGTTGTTATTAAATGCTTCCAGGCCTTTCTAACTATAGGGAATGAATCCAGATTTAACAAAAATATATCAAAGTTTGGAAAGGCATGGTGTAATATTCATTCCAGCCATTTCTGAAATGTACTGTATTGACATCTAGTATTTCATTTTTGTTGCTCCAAAACATACCCATTGGACTGATTCGGCCACTATTTTGCTGTCTCTGAAGATGTTCTTTATAGCAGACGGAACACATTCCATTAGTTCTAGGATTCCCATAAAATCCACATCCTGTGCTACACAGCATGGGTCCTGGGGTCTGGTTGGTTTCCTGAGCCATCTTGTGCTGTAAACAGAGCAAAAGGATATCTAATTAGGAGTTGCTCTACATTCATAATTCACATACAACTGCTATTACAAATGCCAGCATGGCACAATTAGCCTTCTGCATAAATGTAGAATGTATATCATCATGAAATGGCAGATCATCATAAACAGGGATGGGACAGGACTGGTGAAAATGTATACATTTGAAAACTGTAAATTGTGAAGAATAAACAATCTTCCTCCATCTTTTCTGTCCAAAGGCAGGTGGATGGAGAAATTACTAGGTACTCTCAATTGTTAAAGCTGTGAGTTAAGCTAAAAGAAAATAATCTGCTTGTCATTTGATTCTTTCAGCCTAAAGCCATTCCCAGTTAAGCCCGCACCCAAGAAATTCTTTTTCTATAAAAGGGAATGCTGCTTGCATCCTAAAAAACCAAAAATAAGTGGAATGTGCAGGTGCATACGGCTTACCCATATGGCATAATCACCCAGATCTGCCTCTAACTGCATATTCAACTGACAATTATGTTGTTTACTGAAGTCCAAAGTTCCTGAGCTACTAAATGAACTTCAGATTGCTTTTATATATGTTTATATTGAATTGGGAAGGAAGAGTGGAGTTTATGCAAATAATATTATGATGCACAGACCTGCTTTTAGCATGAGCACTGCATTAACAAAAACACTGCCACAATCCTATAAACAAACTGAAATGTTTTGCAAGACTAATATTGTTTATTAACATTTCTGTATCATTTATGAATAGGGAATGTGAGATATGATATTATAAAATCTGGAAGATAAGGCTATTATTATGTGTATATATATAGGTATGAAGTTTGCTTTCTTATAGCTATTTTCACTCTTATTAGAAGTCCAAAACAAAACTTGACAGGTTATATTTATCCTTGCCCCAAGTAACTAAAAAAGGCAGTATATCAAAATGTACATATTTTAAAATACATGTTTGAAAAAAGTGGAAGAAAATATCTATTAGCCCACCAAAGTAGATTTCCTTCTTTACAAATAGATTTCCAACCACCATTAAAACCTTCAGGCTGTAGTTTTAAACAATGCATGAAACAATGCATGTCTACTTACAAAATGTAATCTGCTTTGTAAATCAGATCTAAAATTGACACAATTTAAATTAGGCACAGTAGATATTAAGTAACTTAATACTAGCCTACTCAATTTAGTACTGCATCTTTGTAAAAACATAGCCTCTTTCCATATGATGCCATTTCAGTTCAAATTATAAAAACAAAAAACAAAAGGACAAATATTCAAAAAATGGGGAATGGGGCAATGAAATAAAAGTTAAAAACTGATGCTAAATGAAATAAAGAGTTTTGATTTTGAAATAGCTTCAAGTAGCACTTGGCTTGGAATTTATAATCTCATGTTATTGAATATGCTTTATACCTTTAGTCTAACTAGAATGCTGGTTTCTAATACCACCTCATGTGTGTCCTCTAGCTTTAGTTTTTCCTCAGCAGCTAAGGTCACATGGGGGAGCGCATTAGCTTCCGCTTGTCACAAGGCTGCAATGTGACAAGCTGAGCTAGAAGCTCAGATAAACCCTGTCAACAGGGGCCTCTGAAATCAGCTTCTATTTTTATCTCAAAAGCTGCCTAGTTCCAGTGCAGCTCACAAAATTAAAACAGTAAAATAGTTAAAAGGAAAAAACCTCAATTATAGGGCAATTCATAATAGTGTTAAAGAAAAAAAATGGGTAAGGCCAATAATTAGAGAATTTGTCAAACTAATTTAGTTACAGTGGTATAAGCAATTGTTCTGCCCTCCCTACATATATGGGCTACAAAAATCAGATGGTTGCTTTATTTTTTTTCTAAGTTTGGTTCCTGCTGTCCAACTAAAGGTGACATTGTAAAACAAGCATGCTCTTTGTTCAACCTAACTTTCAATTATCTACAGGAACTCCCATCAATACTTGTTCTAAAACTCCACCGGACAGAATGGGATAGTAGTAGTTTGAAAGGAAGAGTTGCATATCCCATGTTTAAAAACTTCAGTAAAGCAAAAAGTGGTTTAAAAAGTTACTCTTATCACAAGGAAGTGACAGAGAGAACTCAACAGCCCTGGATGGATTGCTTAACATCGAAAAACATGGAACTTCTTAGGTAAAGAGAGGAAAAACCGTGATTACTAATTCAGTATTACACCCACAGAAATTGCATCACTTATGGCACGCAACTGCCCAGCTCGTCTACACGCATTTAACTTTGCAAAGCAACAAGGCGCTTTGGGGGTTCGGGAGGCCCTGGAAAGAAGGACGTCTCCAGGCAAACCCTGAAGAGGACCAGAAAACAAGGAGCCAGGGATTTTTTCTTTAGTGGCACAATGGATACTGGCCAAGTCGGAGGAAACAAAGGAGAAGCGGCTGCCAGTAATTCAGCGCTTCGAGGGGCGGCGGGGAAGGAGGGGGGCAGAGACAGGCAGCGGATAAA
>AZIM01000229.1:224504-237147 GCA_000516915.1 Ophiophagus hannah | reverse complement strand
CCAGGCGAGAGGAGGCGGAGGGGTGGGGAAGGAAGGAGGGGGGCGGGGGGACGCCGGTTGGGCTCGGATCTGAAAAAACACGCCGAGAGGGGAGGGATTAAGAGCTGATCCTTCAAGGAGGCAAGGTGTTGCTCGCTTTTAACCTGGGGTTACGACGTTAAACGGGCCATTTCTTCGCGTTTCGAATGCGCTCTGAAATCAAAAGACAAAAGGTTGGCTTGTGCGTATCAAAGCCGGACATGTTGCATGTTCCCCTAGCGATTATTGGGAAATAGAACCACAAAGGAAAATGAGGAAAGCCTTCAAATTGTAAGCCTATCCGGCCTAATTTTTAGATCTTCTTCGTGCCCTATTTTAAGTGATTTCTGGCCTGGTGAAGAAGTCTGAATTGCTCAAAACCCTGCCCATTTTTAATCTCATTTTTTTAAAAATGGGCCTAATAAAAGATATGGCTAAGCCACAGATTTGGGGTGGGTGGGCTTGTTTTGTTTTTCAGTACCCACCATAGTTATGGTCACTTTTATTGATCTAATAGCTTATGAACTATCCTATTGATTAACAATTAGTTTAAACTGTATTTTAAATTAATGTGTTTAAATCTTGTCAAGTGCTTAGAGTTCTGTTAACACAACATTGTTCTCTCATGTTTACAGGTTAAGAAGAAAGGAATAACTGGGAAGCTCAACCCTTAATTTAGAATTAAGAGAGCCAGTTTGGCATAAGAATTAAGATACCAGATTAGAAATCAGGAGACTGAATTCTTTAGACATGAAAGCTGGATGAGTGACTTCAAAGAATTTCAAATTTTGTAGCATCTAAATCCTTTGTGTGCTCCCTTCGCTTCATAGAGGTTTGGCTATATCCACAGGACTGTTACTATGAAATAATCTAGGAATTATTCTTGTGCAACGCCACTGTTTAGCGTGGTGGTTTCTCATTAGGCAGAATGAATGCCTTTTTCCTCCTGAACAGAGATGGAGAAACAGAGCATTCTAGTAAATGGATGAATTCTTAACGCATCTTGATTCTTTCTGTTCTGTGTTACTTTATAGTAATGTATGGATAAATGAGAATTATTATAAATTACTAAAAACATTTCCATTTTGCAATTTTTTGTGTGTGATGTGCTAGTACCTTATTTGTGAGAAATATTTTGTGATGTAGTGAAATGGTTTATCATGAATATGTACTACATGACAATGAAAAGGATTATCTGACTTTACCCCAAAGGAAGCCTCATGAGTCTTATTAAATCATTTGGTTTCTGGCTTTTATGATTGGCTAGAAGCTATGACTTTTACCCTACTTGACTTGAAAGCAGTGGCCATTATCACATGATACAGCTCCTTTTTAAAGCAAGACCTTTTTCTCAAATGGGGCAAGTTGAAAATAGTGCCAAGGTTATTTTGCAGAGTCTCAAAATAATTCCAACTTTTTCAGTGTGTTGGCCTCCCCAGTTTTGCAATGAATATTTGGCCTGACAAATCCCACACTCCTTAACTTAAGTAAGCTCGTACTATTAAGATATATACACATGGCTCTTTCACTCACTCATTTGGCATTTTTACAGAATGGGGCACCCTTCATTAAATTATAATAAGAAAATCATTTCCAGAGGATAGGCCAGCTGAAGTCACTACAAATGAGAACTGTTCTGTAGTGTCCATGTTCAGATTGAATAATTGGTAAAACCTAGAAATCTAAAGATTTGGGATTCAAAAACGTCACCAAATTACTAAAAGGTGCTGTTATATAGTTATGATTGCTGTCCTCCCCCTGAGTTTGTGCTCCACTCATATTCAGACTTGAAATTTGTAAAGTCAGTAGTCTCTTATATGTTTACACAAAGATTGCGTTTAGCTAAGTATTATTTCTCAGTAAATAGACAATCTGTGGTTGTATTTGCCTTTCATTTTTATTCATCTTTACATAATAATTCTCTACGGTTTCTTTAACATTCTACATATCAGAATCAGTACTATCAAAAATTTATATCCTATAATTTTAGCTTTTTATATTACAGTACTCTAGTAAAGATAAGGAATGCTGGGAATGGCTGCAGTTGATGCAAATAAATGTTCACAGGCCATTGTGTTTTCATTCATTCAGAATTCAAAGAGCACAAAATGTGTTTTATGGCCATCAGTGAGAATGACATAAGCAACTAAACAAATACTACGAATCAGTTATGCAGCACAATCTATTTCCTTTATCTTAAACAGCTGTCTAGATTACAGCTTTGTTTCTTCCTAGCAGCTCATCAATAGGATTATAGTTAGATAAACCATTTGCTTTCCACGTTGGCTAGAAGTTACAAAGTAATGTCAAAGACGATTCCTCAAGCTGTCGATTTGTCTTTTGTTTCTTGCTTGTTTCATTCATTGCAATGATTTCTGCTGTCAAAAAGAAATGTTGCCTTGGTGTTTAAAAATAGCCTGGAATTGGTGAAGCTATAACTTAAAAAAATATTTTTTTGTAAGTCAGCTTTTTTCATAGGCTTATTTTTTTCTCTTTGGGCTTCAACCATAAGGCAAAGATTGATCTACCGTAGTTATTCTAACATTTAAGATCAAAATGTACATTGTTGGAGTGTATGTTGTAACCACTACTGTAAGTCATCTATAGTTATGAGTTCTGCTCATGAGCTCAAAAAGACATTTTTCTAAGGCTGAACTTTCTAAAATTATTCCTAGAACTTTGGAAAATATTAGAGTAATTAACTACATATGGTCCTTGACTTACAACCACAATTGAACCCCAAATTCTGTTGCCAAGCAAGGCAGTTAAGTGACCTTTGCACCATTTTATTTTATTTATTCTTGCCACAATTATTTGGTGAATCATTACAGTTATGTTAGTAACACAGTTGTTAGGTGAATCTGGCTTCCCCACTGACTTCGCTTGTCAAAAGTTCACAGAAGATGATCACATGACCCTAGGACACTGCAACTCTTATGAGCCAGTTGGTTGGTTGCCAAGTATCCAAATTTTGATCACGTAACCATGGGGATGCTTATTTTTCCTAAGTGTGAAAAATGATCACAAGTCACATTTTTCAGTGCCGTTGTAACTTCGAACAGTCACTAAACAAATTATTGTAAATTGAGGACTACCTGTATTGCTATTCAAATTTTATAGGAAGCAGCTTACTTTATGAACCTAAATGCAACTGCTCATTGCTCAGTATAACATGATAAATTCAAGTTACCTAATCAACCAATCCCTTCATACTGTATAAGGGTGTAGCAGGTAGAGAGATTTTACTTAAGCTCTCCCTTGATCAATGGCTCTTATTGAGATTTCTTTGTTCTTCTAGTCTCCTCTGTCTTGAAAGCTTCATTATATAATTTTATGACTTCTGTATTATTTTGAGCTTTATCCTTCCTGTACAAGAAAAAAGCAGCTTGAATAGGAGACTTTGTTAACATGGAATACTGTACTAAAAGAACATTTGTTTCAGATGCTGTTGTTAGAAGCTTCAGTTTACAGAACTGGAGGATCTAATTTTAAAATTCATTTTAAGCTGAAGATCTCTGCTCAGAATTGTAATTTTAAATTTATTTATGGGGCTTATAGGCTGCTTCAGTTAACTCACTCTTGAGAGGCACATAACTCCCCAAATCTGTAATTAGTGGTAAAATAAATACATAAAGATTATAGAGTTCATTGTATTTATTTATATTCCTTTACAAAGAGGGGAAAGGAGGTTTCCATTGATTTTAGTAGACTAAGAATGGGAAGTACTTCATTCACCTGGGCCCTCCTTGATTTCTTTGATACTATCATGATATTCTTCTGGTCTGCTTAAAGAATTCAGAGTGGGAAGCACCATGTTAATATTGCTCCTTTTGTTGGGGGTAGCTTTGGTGGTGGTGGGAAAAGTGGTACCCACACTCCCTGCTTTATGGAGTGCTTCAAGACTCTTTTGCCCTGCCTGTTTAATATCTCTTGGAGTCCCTGGCTGAGCACGTGGTCCAGAATGCAGTGATATGGACAGGTGTTAATATTTCTTGTTACATTCATATAACACTGTATTGTGAGCTGCCCTCCATTCTAGTAGTTTTCTAGGTGTGATTCAAGAATGCTGCTTTTTACTTATAAATCCTATATGCCTTAGAGCAAATGTGGGCATTTTATGCCTCCCAGGCCACACCTGGCCCTTTGCCTGTCCCTGTCTACACACATAGATTTCTTTTATTTTGAAGGTGACCACTTTTCTTTCCAATTTACAAATGTTCATGAGTGTCTGCCTACGTACCCTCACAGCTCTATTGGATCGACCCTCCACAATACTGCCGGTTTTTCGGAAAATTAATTGTCTATCCTTGGCTTAGAAGTAGGCTACTTTTCTAGCCTGTGCTAGGTATATATTCAATCTATTGTTTCTGTTTGGCCTGACAGCAGGCATGCCGTAGCCTCCCTCCATCAAACACTGTCAATATTTTTTTTAACTTGGGAATTGCACCTTCAATGCCTATCCTATGGAACATTTCCCACCCCCAAAATCTGGGTGGTCCTAATCTTGTTAGCCTTTTGTTTCCACAGATGTTTGGCCAGGAGTGTGATGACCCGGGGCGTGGCAACACAGATAATCAGTAGGAGTCTCTCTATTAGCTCCAACTTTGCCCCCACTGTCCTGGTTACCTTTTGGCTGGAGAAAAACTCTCCCAGGAACAGNNNTTGGCTGCAGAGAATCAAGTCCAAAATGTGATCAACAAAAACTGTAACTATAAGTNCTGTAACTATAAATCCAATCAAGGCAAAATGAGGTAATTAGTCCGGCAGGGCAGGAGTAAGAATTCCAGACATGAAGGCACGGCAATAACTTTGACACGATTGGGAAGACGCCAGGAACACACATAACTAAAGTCAACACAAGATTTTGCTCCAGTCAGCATGCAGCTCTTTTAAACTCTCTTCCCAACTGTGGCTAATGAAGGGAATCAGGGCNNNTTCCTCCCCTGTAAGCCACGCAACCCATGTTGCTCTCTTCTCTGTTCCTCCCTGCGTGNTTGTTCTACCTCTCCCCTGCTCTGCCCAGCGGGACTTTGCCCTTCCCCAGTTTCCTCCACAGCCAACAGAGCTACACCCACTCCCTGTCACCTGTTCATCTTCCTCCTCGGATTTAGACTCCGATGGGCATGGCAAGGAGGTTAGGAGAGATCCATTGTAGATGTGATTTTTGCCAATTGAAACCTTTTGTTTACCTTGGAAACATACTTTCAGGGTTGCCCAACTTGACCCAGAGAGCAAGATTAGGCTGCTAAAGAATATTGACTTGACAGAAAGAATTCGATTTACAATCTCAGGAGGAAAAAGGGAATAAATAGTGATTCTGTTTTAATTGCTGGGAGGGAGGAAGAGGGCAGAGCCAGAACTGCCTTTCAGCCAATTTTGATACACATCTTTAACCAAGCGAGGCATTTTCTTTGACCAATTTCAGTCCTCGTGGTCTTGAGCATTTTGGAGGAAAGGTTTCTCCACAGGGCCTCTCTAGATTTTCTACATTTCGGACAATTTACAATAATCAGAGAAAGTCTTTTAGACAGTTCACCCTCAGCACTTTTATATGGGAAATTCAGTGAAGTCCCTGTAGCATGCCAATCCTATCGCTGCACCTTTGGCATAGCTGAATTCATCCTTCACATGTTGCTACATTGTTCCTTTTATAACGAGAGCCAAAGAAGACTGTGCTCTTTGTGTGACCCAGGTCAAACAGAAATTTTATGTTAACCTATTTTTTAATCACACAAGGACACTTTTGTTATGTGTAGTGTTGCAGAGTTGAGCACAGCTGCTGTCAGTATCAGCAAATGAATGACCTTAGACTGTATTGAGTAATACGCTCATGTGTGTTCTTTTGGCAGATTTTATATGGTTAGTATTTGCAAGTTATTTTACTTTGGGAATTTGCAAGTTATTTTACTTTGTGATCTTTGATCAAAATAACTTGAATGTACTGATTGAGAGTACCTTTTGCCTGGCCTGATGTCCTCCAGATGTCTTGCACTATGTTTCTTCTTCTAGCAAAGAAAGTCACTGAACATTAATAGCAGTTTAGAGACCAGCTGCATCAGCCAGGAATGACACAGGTGCTGTAATGATTCAAGGGCTAGTGCTTCACACACACCCCTATATTACAAAGCACCCCTTTCAAAGATTTGAGTAATTCCAATCTTTAGTGAGAATAAATTCACACTTTGTTTTTGTGGTTGATGGGCCAGATTAGTTTCACAGGTGCAGATTACTTGATTCAAATTCCAAAGATGTGTAAGCTAACTGGTGCAGTGGCCATGGTTTGAGCTTGTATGTCTTTGGAACTTGGAGAAAGTTTTCAGGGTTTGCAGTTATATTCAATCTAAAAAATGAAACACACCAGAACATTCTAAACAGATGTGTTCTTTGTGCATGTAATACATTGGTTTTCTTGAGTGAGAGATCCAATGTACAAGTTTGTCTTTCATAATATGCTTTTGAATGAAGTTATTAATATTACTCATCTGACATCTAATGGTTCCATTGGGTAAGTTAACTGCTGTATAATCCAAAGTAGAAGTATATCTCTGAAAGTCCATACTGTATTTACTATTCCTAAAAATGCACTAAACATGCCCAGTTTTTCTATTCCAGCCTAGTCTTGTAAGTAAACAGTGAAGAAAAGGTGTTAGGTGGGAATTTATTTATTTGTTCAATTTCTATGGCTGCCAATCTCAATGATTTTGGGCAGCTTACAATTCAGAAAATATATTACAATTTTGTTAATTATTAAAAATGTTGGCTGGGGAATTCTGGGAGTTGAACTGTTCATTTCTTAAAGTTGCCAAGGTTGAGAAACACTGATCTCAATGATGAGCTTGACAGGCTGCCAATCACCCAGTAAACAGGATTTATTTCCATTCATCTTTCCAGGAGAACTAAAGCCTTAGGCAAGACGGGGAAATTCCAGAACTTCTGGAAAATTCTGCTTTTCCTTTCTCTAGATTACATTGAAGGAAACTGAAAGAGTGAGAAGGAATGGAATATGATCTTCTAGGTTTTGGGTCTGGCTAATCTAAAAAAAAAGAATTAGAGGTACATGGTAGCAGTTTTCCAGTATTTGAGGGGCTGCCACAAAGAAGAGGGGATCAAATTATTCTCCAAAGCACCAGAGGGCAGGACAAGAAACAATGGTTGGAAACAAATCAAAGAAAAGCAATCTGGAATCAAGGAGAAACTTCCTGACAGTGTGGACAATTAACCAGTGGAACAGCTTGCCTTCAGAAATTGTGGGCACTCCATCCCTTCCAGATTCTATTGCCTATTGCCTATTCTATTACTTTCCTATATCCAGGAACAAAATAATACTTGGAATGCAACAAACTCTTGAAACTACCATCACCCAATGGCTCCTTAAATAGACTTAGCAATGGGACAGGTGGATGGTTGGAAGATTGTTCACCTCAGTTGAGAGTTCAACCAGTTCCTCTTCTGGAAAAATTTTTTTTTTGCTGGTCATGATAAGGATTGCTATTTGTCTTTAATTGGTGCCAGAATATGCCTCTGTCTCTGTCTCTTTCTCTCTCTCTCTTCCTCCTTTAGGGTCTTGGATCAAATATGAAATAGGTTCATATAACTATATTACTGAGGCTTTTGAATAGTCATAAATCCTGGTAGCATGAAAGAACCAATAAATAGGTAATAGCAGCTGCTCAAAATTAAATGTGATTAGTGTAAGGTATCCTATGAATGTTGCCCCAGGATTCTTTTGAAAGTGACAGGGATGTAGATGTGAAATTACAGCTTTCAGGCTGTGATAACATAATGAAAGGGAATTTTATATGATAGGCTTGACAATCTATTTGTAATTGAACTGATAAAATAAGGTTGACATGATTGTGCAGCCTAACGTGGATGCTATATGTTTCATAGGATAGTTTCTGTGGAATATCTGTTGAGAAGAAAATTAACTTCCTTTATCAGGGAAAAAAAATACTTGTAATGCTGGCTACCAGCCAAGTGTTTTGCCTTTGCCTATGAGTGTACAGTATCTTAAAATAGCATATATATCATAGAACTTAATAAATAAAAAATAGTGAAATTTGAACACCCACTGACTGAAAAGAGAAAATAGTGATTTAATGTACAGATAATCCTCGACTTCATTTAGTGACTGTTCAGAGTAAGATGGCACCAAAAAAGTGACTCACGACTGGTTTTCACGCTTACAATAATTGCAGCATCCCCATGATCACACTATCAAAATTCAGACACTTGGCAACTGGAATGTATTTATGACAGTTGCACTGTCCTGTGGGGTCATCCAATCACCATTTGTAACCTTCCCAGCTGGCTTCTGACAAGCAAAGTAAATGGGGAAAGCCAGGTTCACTTAATGACCAAATGATTCACTTAACAACTACAGTGATTCACTGAACTGAAGCAAGAATGGTTGTAAAATGAGGCAAAATTCACTTAACAGCTGTCTTGCTTAACAATGAAAATTTTGGACCCAGTTGTGGTTGTCTGTCAAGGACTATCTGTGTATGAATGTCACAGTTTGAAATGAACATTTTCATTCACAAGGCATAATATTTTTAATGCCAAAGCTTAAATTACCAGAGGTAAGAGTGATATGCTACTTTTTATTAGCTCTTGCTTTCTACCCTTCTGTGAATCTGTTGAAAGATAGGAAGTATTTTGAGTTAACAACAGTCTGGCAATACCTGTAATCTGTGTTTTTTAAATATCAGAGTGTGGATTCTATCTTGTATCCTGAATAAAAATATAAATGAGATGAGAAAAGAGACCAATTTAATTCCTTGTACCCTGCTCAACCTACTTGTTTCTCTCTTGAACTTTCAGCATATGCAGTCTCTTTTCTTAATTATAATTAAGTACTTTGCTAAGGCTGTGCTTTCTCACTGAATATGACTCGGATGCATTCAAGAGTCAGGTAGTAGAAAGAAAAGAATTTAATCTTAGCTGGGATTCCCTAGACCATTAATTTAAAAGCTGCTGACAGCACAAGAATTCAGCCATTCCTAAAGCACAGTACAGGCAGTTCTTGACTTACAACAGTTTATTTAGTGACCACTCAAAGTTACAACAGCACTAAAAAAATATGACTTACAACCATTTTTCACAGTTAAAACCTTTACAGCTTCTCCATGATCACGTGTTCAGAATTCAGATGCTTGGCAACTGGTTCATACTTACGACTGTTGCTATGTCCCAAGATCATGTGATCAACTTTTGCGACTTTTCTGACAAGCAAACTTAACAACTGTGTTACTAAGTTAACAATTGCAGTGATTCACTTAACCACTGTGGCAAGACAAGTCGTAAAATGGAGCAAAATTCATTTAACAAATGTCTCACACTTAATCACAGAAATTTTGGGTTCAATTGTGGTTGTAAGTTGAGGACTACCTGTTGATCCACTATCTTTAAGCATGTTTATTGCAGAGTACCAGTCTTCGGTGTTTGGGCTTTTCAAGGTAGACTAAAATGTAGAAGACTGCAGTATCACAACACATGCTTTCTATAAAGGAATAATGAACCTACAATCCTGCAGGTGTTGCTGAGCTACAACTTCCAGCATCTCTCACTGTGGGCCATATCAAAAGACCTTGTTCCTTATCTATATTTTATGCTGTAAATTAAATTGGTATTGCAGAAAAGATAACCCAGACTTGGAGGAGTGAAGGAACTGCATCTGTGGATAAATCCAACATTGTGGGGGAGATTCTCTGCTTCTTATATTTAATTTACAGAATAATTAGCAACGTACTTTGCATAGATTTGACTATACACTAAAATACATTGGGCATAACTGAATGATAGTAAATATGTTGCTCTGACATAGAACTAAAATAGTGCATGCCAAATTCTGCAGCAATTAACTGAACGTCACAGAACAGTATCTGAAACTAAATTTCTTGGCACTTGAGATGTGAATGAACAGCTTGTACTGTTAAAGAGATATTGCTAAAAGGTCCTGTTTCCAGTGATGTTATTTCTCATGTCTTTCAGGATAATGATAAAGGAGAAATTTGGCAAATTTGGCAGATTAGTTAACTGACCACCTAAATTTCTTTTGTTTTGTTTGTTGCACAGCCCAATCAATATTTTGTTTCATCTACCAAATAGCAATTTGTTTGCATGATCTAATCAGAAATTGTAAATTATAACAGAAGTGTTGGAAATAGACTGGCTTGTGAATGTTATGATAGCTTAGCAATATGTACTTTTATGAAGTTAAATTTTGAAATGTTGGCTTTATCTTTTCATAGCTAAATTAAAATGGATATGTTTAGACATTTGTTCTAAACAGTTGCACTTCAGTAAGGAGCAGAATGTATCTATCATAATTTTTCATTAACTTGCTGATGAAGTAACTTATGAAAGTCATGTGGGTTTGGGAATGGTTTTACATATCAATGATTTGTTATATTTTATTTTGAATAGTGATGTGGATTTATACTAAGACACAAGTTTTGCTGCTATGATATCACCCCTTCATTAAAGTGGACATACCCAATTCATGCAACCAAGCTGACAAAGGAGCTGTCAGGAAAAATGGAAAACCTCAATGAGGGGATGGGAAAGATTTCCAACAGCACCTTGTTTATTTATGGTCTTGACTTTACTGCAAAAACATATTGTTCCATTCCATCTTGATGTGAAAGTGTTTTCCATGGAGTCTAGGAAACAGGCACAAACTCTGTTAATGTCTGGAAAGCTGCCATTATATTTGATTTAGCTAATGATGCTCTCTGATGCTTCCTAGTATTATGTATGCTATTGATTTAATCTTGACATTAGACATTTTAAACAGATTTTGTAAACTCTACAAGGAGAAAATTGTTAATTGGGTTTAGATGTAATCAGAAGAAGAGGGAAGTTACCAATTTCCCTTTAAATTTACCAATATTAGAAAAGGAGAAGAAAGAAGAAATTGCATTGGTTGTTGCAGAAATATACTTTGGTTATAAACTCGTGGTATTCCATAAAGATGACTCTGATGGTAAAAAGAAAACCATTACCTATGAAATAAGGAAGGGAAGGGAAGAGATATTAGGCAATAAATACATTACTAACATGCTAACTTGTTTACTCAAACCTGGTTCATGGAGAATTATTCTGATAACATTTGTAATTTAGAACTATTTTAAGACCCAATAAACTTAAACATGCCAGAAATTATGAGGGGCAGCATCCCATATTAGGTTTATACTTTTTCTTCATAAGTTTCAATATAACCTATACAAATTGCTCTAAATTACTATCCAGAACCAAAGACTGGCCCATAATTTGACTTCAATAGTTTTCAAAAGCACTGTTCCACATTTGTATATTTTTTTGCTTCACCTGTACCTGTCAAGTTTTCATTTCCACGATTGTCAAAAGAGATCTTGTATCCTCTGGAAGCAAACATTCCTCTGAAATATCTCTGCAATATTTTACGTGCAATATTTTTCCCTTAAGCTCATGTTGAAGTCAATGCATGTACAATCAGAGGCTCTGGTATATCGTAGGCCAAACAAACCTCTTACAGTCTGACACTTAAGGGTTATGGAATTTTCCACATAATGTAGGAAGTATCTTTGAAGTTTACTATACTAATTTAAAAAAGAAAGAAAGAAAAACCCAAAAGGAGACTTAGGTCCTACCATGACTTGCATATTAACAACATAATCATGCCTTGACAGTTTTCACTATTAGCCTATACAATTGCTTTCAACTCACTCTCAACGATCAATGGAACTAAAATTGTTACTACCTGGAATAAAAGTAGTATTTTTCCTCTTAAGTTACTATCTTCCTTTAATAAGATGTTTTGTCACCTATTGGTATATAGCTGAAAACAACTGCATCTATTGTGATTACCATCAGATGTGTGTTTCAGAAGTGTTGACAATCTCTAACCTGTTTCCTTTTCCAGTCATTCCCAGAGTTTGAACTCTTGAGCTTGGTACTTTATTTCTTGATTTCCTTGCACAGTTATTTTCGCTCCCTATTTTTGACTATAGTATCTCTTCATACTTTGAAAAAGAGAAAAATGAGGAGAATACAGTGCCATTATTTGGGGAAGAAGAGATGCAGCATCAGTGATATTCTTTAATTTGAATTGATTAGATCCACTATTCTATTTGGGGAAGAAGAAAGAACATTTTTGCACTGTTCTGCATTAATACTGTATTATTCTAAAATGTATTATTGTCTTTTAGTGCTTTTCTCTTCACCAGTACCTAGAAAATAATATGAGATGTTGAACTGGACATCATAAGATTTGAGGAGTCCTTAATGTTCTCTGAGCTTGGTTGTTTGCTGACAGATATTTCATTACCCAATAGGTAACATGGTCAGTGCAATCTGATAATCAGATCTCATTAATGAGGTTATCTTCTTGAATAATGAAATGTCTGCAACCAAGTTCAGAGTGTACCAAGGACCACACAGCCCTCATTCGCCTCCATCTCCTCCCTGCACACCCCATCCCCTTCTAATACTAATGAGGTTACCTAGTTGGGTAATCAAATCTGTGCAAGCAAACAACCAAGCTCAGAAAACACCAAAAACTTCATACTTGAACCTTGAGCTACAGATATTTTCTTTGCTCTAAAGCAAGAGCCTTCAAACTTAGCAAGTTTAAGACTTGTGG
>AZIM01000229.1:212965-224438 GCA_000516915.1 Ophiophagus hannah | reverse complement strand
AGTCTTAAAGTTGTCAAGTTTGAAGACCCAGAGAACCTACATAATAGCTTGCTCGCTGTGTTAACTTCCCATTTGTTTATTTCATATTGTTACATCTGGAAGAAGTGTGAATGGAAGGACAAAGCGCCTTGACAGAGTGCTGAAGTCAGAGCCATCCTATTTATGCTCCATTGATTGGTGTTTTCCTTGCTAGCTAGTGGAGCACAAAAGGGAAATGGCAGAAAAGCTCTAAGAAAAAGCCACAACTACAAGCATTCTTACAAATCCAAATAGCCTTTTCTGATAGTAACCAAGAACAGTTGTGAGAGAGGCAGGATAGGGCATTGGTAAAGAGCAGAACAGGATGCTACTACAGGTTGTTTTTTTTTTTCTGCGTTTCAAGGATGGGTAGACAGGATTTTAATTCAGTAGTGGAGGAAAGACCAAGGGAATACACAGGTAATTTCCCAGCTCTCTCTTTCCCATTCATTCATATCCTGCCTTTATTATAGACGACCTTTGTCTTAAAAAAAACCCTTCAAACTCTGAAACTTAATTTTATTGTCATTCACAACTTGTTTTGCCAAGGAATTCTAGAGAGCCACCCTGCATTGCCATCCTGAAAACAGCAAAATTCAGAAAATACGGACTAGGACTTCCTTACCAATACCACAAGTTGATGCTGATCACTAGTGTCCATTTATTACTTGAACATTGATTGTAAGGGGTGGGGGTAATATATTTCTCCAATCTGTGCAGTCATTGAGGTGTCGTTACTTTTCTTTGCAGCCTTGTTTAGTTTCTCATTAGAATAATACTAAAAAAATGGTGTTCTTTTGTGTGAAGAATTCTCTGATTGCATCGCTATATTTCTGAACATTATGTGCTTGATATTTTTTAACCCAGTATTAAGAATTGGATAATCATATTTGGCATTAAGTATGGAAGATTATAATTTCATTTGGATTCAAGTTATATAATAATTCAATCAAATTATTTCATATATTTTTCAGTAAAACAATTACCATGAAATACATAATTTGTCCACCCTAGAATGGTGCAACTTTATTTCTAAATATATATGATCCGCTCTGCCCAGTGCATGCAATTTAATAAATAATATCTAATCATGTAAATCCAGGTATGTTTCATATCACCACTGTTGTGGCTCATAATTGTTCAAGCAATGTGAGTAAGGTGGCAATTATTTGTTTATCCAACTGTGCCACCAGGTACTTTCCCTGGCATTATAATTATTTATTGTGAGATACTAGGAAATGAGAGCCAATTCAGTGTAACAAAAGCTGTTCTGCATGTCACATGGATTATTTCCTTTCATATTTTTCCCATATTGTACATTATCACACCTTCTCACCCTGTTATATCTTATACCAAGTTTATATTACATAGTTATTTCACACTTCTGGATTTGGTAGAGTTTTCTGGTTCATTATTTTTTTTTACATGCCTCGGGACAATTACCTTTGGATCAAAACACGACGAACATTTCCCAAATGCTGTGTTTGTAATAATGTTATTTGAAACAAAGCAAAATGCAGAAAGAAGGGGAGGTGGTGATGCTAATTCCAAAAGCCTAATTCTTTCTCTTAAGATCCAGTGAAATGACATGCAGGATTCCTTCCCCAGAGCCAAACTGTTAGAACTCTCTTTCACTGAGTGCAGAAAGGTAGCATTCATGCAGGCTGTTGGAAGTTTCTTATTGAGTTTGACAGTTCATCAGAATATTATTGCATCCTAAAGTTTATACAGAATAACAAGCATAGAAGTAATCCATGTTATATTAAAAAGACACTTCAAATTTCAAAATAAACAATGTTATACATGTACATATATACATACATGTGTGTGTGTATAATCTCAGTAATACATCATAATATACAGTACTATAAGAATATGCAGCACAAAACAATACCATATAACTTTTAACTCCAAGCATTTGAAGCTTTGAGTTCACAATCAGGTTCAGTCATATTAAATTATACTTGCTATATGTCTAAGTCCCACTGACTGTATGGCATATGATAGGATTTTGCTTTGCCTCACCCAAACCTTCTATGCGCATATAATACTATTTACAGTGGCATAACAAGAGTGTTTTTTTAAATAATAAAAAGCCAGCAATGACTGCTGCATTCGATTTTTATATAATTTTCATTAAAAATGTTAAGAGCAAGAAAAAAATTAGAGAATAAAATGTGCATATATTTGGGCTTACAAAGATGAGTTGTTACACAGTAACTAGTTCTCTAATTTTAGTTACTACACTTCAAATATTGTTTGGATGAAATCATGTGGGGAAAAAAAGATTATAACTTAAAGCCTAGCTTTAGTTAGATTGCCTATTTTGTGTTAGATATCCAGGCACTTTTAATATTTTTCTTGAATACAATGCCAGTCAATGTGAAAATGTTGGAGTGCATGGAGAAAAAATAAATTTATCTGCTAATTGATATTTTAGATGGCTCTTTGTGCAAAAAGTGTAATACAAAATGCCTTAATAAGGGTGATTTTTGAACGAATGATTCTATGAATTAAGCTACAACTTACAATGCCTACTTTCTGCAGATCATGGATAATATCTGACTTTCCATTAACATAATATGAATTGCAACACAGTAATACAGTAAATTATTATATACTATCTTATGTGTTCAATTTTGGAAGCAGACTGCTTTGCTTATATTTCAGCACAACTTGCTTATTTGCTGAATTTATTTATTTTATTTATATAGCCTTCCTATCCAGCATGGCATACATCAGCAATAACAACAATACAAATAAAAACATTCAAAGAATAAAACAAAATGTTGTTGAGAAGCATCCAGCCTGGTAGGGAGGAAGGATCAAGTACAGAGCTAGCCTGGAGTCACTGCAACTGCAAAAAAGCCAGGACCGTCCCCTCCCCCTAAATTCCTTGGTTCCTCTAATTGTTCCCAGGAATATGTCAGACTGGGAAATTCCTGCATTAAAGTAGCTATCTGGAACTCTGCACATATGGGCCTGGTTGTTTACATTAGACATTATATACAAAAACATCTTAAAATCCAAAACAGCAAAGTACAAGCACATAAGTCCCAGGAAAACACTCATCCAGGAGAACATACTAAAGGTCTTTATGTCTTTCAGTCTCATTAGGAGGGATGCTGTTCCAAACCTTGTAAAAAGTTAGGATCAGGTTGGCCTGTTTGAAAAAAAAATGATTTTTTAAATTCATTGCAGTATCATCCATCAAAAGGTACAGAACAATCAATTTTGGTTAGTTGCTTGTTTCATATATTACTTGGAATTTATCTCTGATTTCCCCAAAGGTATTTATTCAACTCTGTTCTTTTGGGGGAGACAGTTTTATATGATTGAACACCAGGTTCTTGATTTTACTTGGTACGCTGATGTTTATGAGCACTGTGATGTTTGATTTCTTGGAAAGTAGCTATATACACCCTTGGAATTCACATTTTATTTTCCTATGCCAAATGACATATTTATCTTTTGTTAAGTTCTTTTTTACATATCATTGCATAAAAAGAAAATACATGTTATCTATTCCATCTGTTCCATATATGTGTAGTTGTGTGGGGCTATGGTTGGGGTAACTTATAAGTGACTTGTGGTTCTGAAGCCTATTATTCATTTTGAAATTTATTTTGGGAAAAAACAGCATGACACACTACTGTTTAGTGTCATGCACAAGTGGGATGAGATGCAATCACATTTAAGGTGGTCTGCATATGGGTGAATTATTGGGACAGTCAAAAACTAAGGATGGAATGAATACAACATCTCAAGGCATTTATGGTTAATTTTGACATTACTCTGCATTATGTTTCTTTATGCAAAGATAAGTATGCTTATTATATAGGCTACTATTTTATGTTAGACTACTGCAGCCCTCTTTACTTGAAGCCACATTTGAAGGCAATTTGGAAACTGCAATTGATTCAAAGAACAGCATCCCAGCTGCCAAAGGAAGTCGGTTCAGCAGAGTTAAACATCTGTGTTGAGCTTGCTGCCTTAGTTACCAGTTGATTTCCAGGCTGGTTCAAGGTGGTGGTTTTAATCTTCTGTAGAAAGTTAGCACTCACCCCCTTTCCTAGAAGAATGAAATATTTTCAGGAATATTTTAAAAAGGGAGGATAAAGTATTTCCCCTAAAAGAGAAACAAAACCCTTAAGGGAGACAGAAACTCAGTGCCCCAGCTTCCTGCCCCAGCATATATTTTGTGCCCATTGAGAAAGATTGGGCCAGCCTATCTACAAAACAAAAGATGTTCAGCCCCAGGGTGATGGGATTAAGACATGACCTTTCAGGACATAATAGGATTAACCCACTACCATCTAGCAGCAGAACTCACCACAATGCAAAATCTCATAAGGACATTACATCACCCTCCAAACTTCAACCAAACTTAGGTCAGACAACATAGAGTCAGCTATGACTCCTACAACAGCCAATAGAANTTCTTGCACAGGAACAGGAAGTTCAAGTTCAAAGGCCAAGAGAAGGTATAAAAACCCCTCACTGTCAACTCCATGTGGTCAGCTGCACCAGAACCAGAACCCATGTGGTCTTGTTCATCAATAAATGGACCCTCTTTCCAATCAGCCTCCAACCTCCGTTTTGTCTCCACTGCCTTTTTCCTGGCTTGGAACTGAACCAGATGGATATTTTTTCCCACACTTCAAAAACTACATAACTTGCAAGATCTTCTTTCTTATCCAAAACCAGCTCACAAAAGGTTTTCATCCCAAAAGGAACTGCTTCATGTATTTCTCATTTATGAGGTCATGAGGGTGGGAGCCTGGAGGCACATCTTCTTGGTGGTAGAACCCATACTACTTTGTTTTTACTAAATATATATCCTTCCCTCTGTGCAGAAACTCAAGGCAATAAACACTGTGCTTGTTCCTCTTTTCCCCACAACAGGAACCCTGTGAGATAGTTTGGTCAGAAAGAAAACAATTAGCTTAAAGTTACTCAGCTTCTATAGCTGATGAGGAAATTGAATCATTCCAACTCTTTAATCAATAAACCATTGTGGCTCTTACTATCTAAATAAAGGAAGCCTCCCCTTCCTCCCCACCCCTTGCATTTGCGAAAACCTCCGCTGTCTTTGACTTTTCCTATGGTCAGGGCTCCATTTCAAATTTTTATTATGTGAATTATGTCCCCCTCCCTCCATCTTTATAGGGAAACCATCTTGTGTTGAGAAGAGTGCCATCTTTCTTAAGGATTTTAATTGACAAACTCTTCTGGAGAGTTGTCTTAAAAATATGTGTGATATTTAAAGCATTAAGTACATGACAAAGCCAAAGTATTGTGGTGCTATGAATGTTAAAATATGTTAACGTTCATAGCTTCACAATACTTTGTCATGTACCTACCTATGTCTTAAACAACACACATTTTAAAGACATTTTTAATTAGATCACCTTGAATCAGGGCAGAGTTCCCCTCAGTTTACTCAAAACAATAAAAGTAAAATGAGCTACAATTAAAAACAAAGCGCTTTGAATATCTTTCATATTTGCACCTGCTTAACATAGATAACAGAGGCACATTTCATTTGCAAAAAAGCAGCACCAGAGTAAGCATTCTTTTTCAATGTTTGCATTTAATGTTCTGTGTCAGGCCTAGTGAGTGCAATATTTATTGCTAAAAGGATGTGTTTTTTCCTGAAGCTTTTTGAATATGGACCTACAGCATTTTGATTATGTCACCACAATGACATCAGTCATAATATGTTCCACAGCTGAGACATGAAGATTAGTACTGTGTGTGACAGCACTACTTAGGAGTTCTGAAGCACCATACTGGCACTGTGGTAAGGAAGAGCTGTATAATAGTAATATCCATTAAAGGTGTAGAGAAGACTGCCAAGAAAATGATGGTTTCTCCTCTCCAAGGTCTTTAAAAATGGTCTAGACAAGCATTAGGGAATAATCTGGAAGGAAAGTTTTTGATCTGGCAGAAAGATGAAATGGATGAGATAATAAACCTACATTGTCTTTAATTTCTCTGAGTCATATTCCATCCATCAAGCCATGCTTTCAAAACAAGGAAAGAAGTGCCAGTCCCACTGGTGACATTTTAAAGCTTGGATGCTGTCAGCAGTTATTTCATATGTGCCAAAGAGCAATCAGTAGCGTTATTAACCTGTGACATGTAAGAATGCCAGATGACAGCTCTGTAAGAAGAAATTACAGTTGATCTCTGAAAAGAAAATGTGTGAAAACTTACCTTTCTTATGTGAGCACCTCACAACAGTTGTATGGGCCTTGGCAGTTTTTTGTTTGTTTTGTTTAATTCTCTTTTTAATTGCTTTGTCGTTGTGTGTTTTAAGATGTGAGCCACCCTGAGTCCCTTTTGGGAGATAGGGCGGCATATAAGTCCGATAAAAATAATTAAATAAAAATAATTTTGTTTCAGCTTAATAGGAATCTCAATAGGCAGAACAATATTTCTGAACTGATATGAGTGCTATTTAAATGGAAAGAAGGAATTAAAATGTAAGTCATCGTCATCATTGGAACATGGGATCAAGGTCTTTGATTCTTATTCAGAACCTTCATAAAGGTTTAGAATAGATGTTTTTTGTCAGGTGCAAATATATAAATATTATAAAGATATTTGCTGAGCTGGGTTGCAGAACAGTTGTTTTAATAGTACAGAGTTGTATAGACCTTTTCTGTTGGTCAATAGTAAACCATAAGAGGCAGACAATTATTTCTGTGGTGGTTCAGATTATGTTTCTGCTTTAGCCTAACTTTAAAAACAACTAAATATCCTACAAAAATACATTTTGGGTCAGAAGTTCCAGTGTAGGCATTCTGCTTAAGATACTTTTACCAACATATTAAAGGGAAGATGATTTCTACACTTCCTTTTTCCCATACCTGCTACTTTCCTGAAAGAACCTCCAATCTGTAATTCCCAAGAAATTTCAGGAGGAATGGAAAATCCATTAGTGGGATACTTTTGTGTAGTAAAATCTTTCTGATGGAGCCATCGAGTCAGAAAAATAGAATCATTGAGTCTAACTTGCAATGGTTCATTGGAGAAATGCAAATGAAAGGACTCCAGCAGATGGCTGTCTAGCCTCCCCCTGAAAGGGCCTTCTGTCAGCAGAATGTTGGATCCAAACCACTAAATATCTGCTTAGCTTTGGAATAAACATGTATTAAAAAATTAAAATGAAGCTAGGAAATGACAGAATAAAATTCTAAGGAAATTAGAAATAAATTGTGTGTGATTTCAGATTGCACAGATGCTAGGCAGACAATATGTGTCGATCGGTCTGTCCGTCCATCCATCCATCCATCCATCCATCCATCCATCGCATCCATCCTTGGAATGTAATTTTGAAAGCTAGTTAGGCCATAAGGCCACATCTAATTCTTGTTTTATTCCAGCTTCATAATTTGGCCTATAATTTTTCATTGAGGCATTTATAATTTTAGAGCTAAAAATAAAAGATTAAAAATTGTCACTGCTCCCAGCTGTGGGCATATGTTCACAGAACATGGAGTATACATTTCTAAATCTAAATCAGGTCTATCTTTTTGGTTTTAAAGTAATCCTGAAATAGTTTTCTAATACTATAATTGGCTTAGCACTACCAACTAACTCCCTCATATCCCCATCAATTATCAATGTGTTTTATTTAAACTTTTTAAGACCTTTTTAGGTAAAACCCCTTCAAAACTTGTTTATTAGAAAACTCTCTGATATGGTATATATTTATGTACTTCTGCTATACTCTTCGAGAGCTGCACAAGCTTTTTTTCAAGTTTGTGGAAAAAGGCAGATATTTTGCATATGGCAGGACAAGGAAATAGTCCCAGAAAAATCACATAATAAACTTTTTTGTTCCCAAATTTGGTTTCAGGTGGTTTTTCTTCTTCCCTGAGTGATACTTGTCAATCAAAGATATTAATAAACTGGAGTGTGTTCAGAAGAGAAAATAAAGAGCCCTGATGTTGAAGGCATTGCGTATGTTTGGCTTGGAAAAGAGAAGACTTGGGAAGGCATGATAGCAATCTTCAACTATCTGAAGAACATATAAAAGATGGGCCAGAATTGTCCCATAGGAAAATCAAGAATATCAAGAATTTTTCCATTCACATAAGCGCTTAGTTGAACAGACTTTCCTGGGAAATGGTGTATTCTTCGTTGCTGGAGGTGTCTAAAATAGACTGTGTAACTAAATAAACAGCATTATAATTTATCAAGTAAAACCACAATTTTGTTTCTTCCTGTGTTTTGTAGGTGCCTGTGAGAGGTACAGAAAAGTTTAAAATTAAAGAATCAGTGCTAAGACCAACTTACAGTTATTTACTGTAAATGGGAATTATATACTTGGGCATTTAGAGAAGGTGAGCAATTATGTTTTTAATCTGAAAGTATCTGTAATGCTTTTAAAAAGAAGATTGAATTGAAAATTACCCAAAGATTCTTAAAATTACTGTTCCCCAGAACTAATCTTGCAAACCAGACCAAAGCTTGCTGAATAATTTCTCTTGTGTTGTATGAGGTGAAATCATTTCCACACAGTGCTGTTAATTGCAATTTTGTACACACTAACTACATAGTAAATGCCACTAAAATTAGAAAGACATATTTCTGAGAAGCAGCTGAACTGTTGGCAGAATATATTTGCAAGCAAAATGGTCTTGATAATGCCCTCAATTATTTGCGAAACAAAAAACAGCCATGCTTATTTAAATATAGTTTATTTCAAATGAATCCATAAAGAGTGAAATCCAGCATATATATGCCCACAGCAGTGTGGGAACAAAAAGCCAAACTTTTCATAGTAACTGAAGGTTCCTCGAATGTTTTGTGGTAGATTGTTCAGGACTCCACAAAGCAACTTATTCAAACAGTATGAAAAAAAAAGTCAAGCACAAGGCCATATAATCAACCACATTACTAACAGTCATTTTTTTTTCTTTTAATAATTGTTTCCAGAGTTTGAACCTGGTTCAGAATTCTTTCTTCTACATCATAACGATGGCTCAATAGTCTAGCAGGGGAATGCAGACATAACCAAAAAAAAAAAAAAAACCATGTACAGGGCAGAACAAAAGGACAAAGGAGAAAGCCTCAGGTATCTGTGACTTCTTTATCTATCAACACAATGTCCCAATCTTTGAATAGGGACCCACCGTTGTTGTTAAGTGGAAGAAACTAACCAAAAACCCATCATGATTTGTCATTGACTTTTTAAAAAAAATTTGGAGAAGGGATGGAATATGACTTTTGTTGCAAAATGGTTGATGAGAAAGAGATATTTTGTCAGGGCCTTTCCTCACTTCTTTTGATCTTTCTGTAGGGAAAAGAGAATAAAGTCCTCAAACAATGCCTGATGTCCTACATATGTCAGAGATTTTAGGAGAAGGTGCATGTGTGTCAGCTCTAAGTTGTGATCATCAGGCACTGTAGATCTCGACAAGTATTGGGAATGTTGTGGTCACTGCACAGCGATGTAATGTGTCATTACTAGTGATTGGAGATCTCTTTATCAAAGACTGATTCCACATGATTCTCTACATGAATCTTTCAACTAAATAAGATGTATTGACTTAAATGATTTCTTTCATAAAAATGTTGCAGTGCTACATTTATATGTGAGGGCATTTCTGCTGAAATACTTATTTCTATTTTTTCCCCTTTGAAAACAATAATTTAATGCATCAGAAGGAGCAATACATCACAGGCATTCTTAAAAAAATAAGGACTATTAGGCAATATGTATTTAACAATTGAGTCTGCCTTGAAGTTAGTGACTTGTTTGGCTTTTGGAAATATATTTTTGAGTGGATGATTCACGTAGTTTATGAGTTTATCCTTGAAATTGGGTCTGATTCGCAAATTATTTTTCTGTTATTGTGTAGTTTAAAGGCGGTACGGACCTGTTCAGTGCATCATCATTTGTCAAAAAGTTACTCAGTTGGGGCAGGTTTTGTTTTGTTTTCAAAACAAAATGAATAAAAAAGTAGAGAAAGAGTAAAGGATGTGTGAATCATGATATGATACTGATACTGGAGCATTCAGTTCATTAGTTCATTATATCTTTCTACCGATAAAATCAATGCCTATATTAGTTTGCTACTATTTGACTCTGCTTCAGAGAACTTCATTACCGGCTATGTGAATCTTCTAGGCAGATTTCTATTTGCTTACTGACAAGAGCTGAGTGTATTTAGATTTGATTAAAAAAAACACTGTATGTCATCTTGTTCTCTGGAACTGACATCTAAACAGAGATATGAAGCAAACAGTGTTTTCTGTGGTTATCTGTGTCATCCTAATTCAACATGCAAGGAGCATTCCTGTTCGTTTTAGTGCTTCCTTTTCTGTGCACAAAAAATCCTCCTGAGATAAAACCTCATGTCACCATGTGACCATGCAGTTGGACAGTGATGGAGGAAAACCAGAAATGTAGAGCTGTGTGTTTTCTTAACTCCTTTTGAAGTCTCTGTCTCTGCCTCTGCCTCTGTCTTTCAGAAGCTATTCAATCCCATGTGCATTCAGACACAACTTCCTGAACAATTGTTTGTATTTCCCAAGAAATTGGAGTTACAAGCTCCCATTGCATCATGTCAGTACACACATCTCACCAAGGCAGAGTCAGAGTTTGTTTTGCAAGGCTGCTGAGCTGTTTTCAGAGGGCAATTTACAGGATGGACTTTAAACAGCAACTCAGCTCTGCCTCATTAGAAGGAACCAGAGGGATAGTCAGGTTTTGCAAACTTTCTATTTGACTGCAACAAGTATTGGTAACATAGTAGTTTTCTAAATATATGCTTATATATGTGTGTCTATCTAAATCTCAGAATGAATTCCAATGACTTCCCTGTTGCTATATATGCTTATATATGTTGAGTGCTTCAAAATCATAATAGTAATTTTGGAATAATAGGATCAGGAAGATATCAGTACAAATTATCTGTTCACCTAGCCCAGTGTTCTCTATTCTCTTTGCAATTCTCCAGAATTTCAGGCAGGCAATCCCCCACCTCCAATGATCTGTTTTCATTTTTAAACATGTTAGGATTTGTCTATTACATAATTTATTATAACTGTATTCCACTAATCTTCCCAGAGCTCAACGTGATGTTTATAGTACTGCCTCCTCCACCAATGACCTTGTAGTGTAGGATGAATTGGAAGGTTATTTATTTATTTATTTATTTGACTTATATGCCTCCCTATCTCCCGAAGGACTCAGGGCAGCTTACATACTAAAAACAAAACAATAAAACCAAAACACAGACAACAACAACAAATTAAAACCAAATTAAATCATGGCCGAATAAATAAGCATAAAAATCTAAAATTAACTAAAATCCCCGAAGTCCTCCCGTCAGTCAAGGCTGGCCTGCTGAAAAAGCCAGGTCTTAAGGTCATGGCGGAAGGTGCAAAGGTCAGGGGCCAACCGCAGCCCCAGGGGAAGTTGGTTCCATAGGGTGGG
>AZIM01000229.1:119432-130689 GCA_000516915.1 Ophiophagus hannah | reverse complement strand
TTATCTTATAATCGCTTGACAAATAAAATAAATAAATAAAATAAATCAAGAATTAGAGCCACTATTAAGGTCTACCTTGTGGCATTTAAAGCAGTGAAATATCAATATTTCTCTGCTCTTATTGCGTCCACAGAGCATCTTCCAGTGGCCCTATGTAGGGTTACCTGGACCCTCCTGGATAAGGGGAGGTTTAGAGGTTTACCTTCAGGCCTTCACTGAAGAATTTCCAGCTTACCTAGTGGATTAAATCACTCAGGACCATTCTCAGACAAAGAATGCTGCAGGTCCTTGGAGAAGCTGGTTGCTTAACCTGACTCTCAGTTTGCTATTATTATTACTAACTGATAAATAACAAACTGAGAGGTGTTTTGAGGTATCAGTGGGCATCTATTGAGGTTTTTTTTTAACTGAAATAATCTGAAAATGAATCTTTTACGTTTTTCTTTTGTTCAATCATGTCTGATTCTGGGAGACTGCCTGATAAAGTCCCTGCAGTTTCATTGGCAAGGTTTTTCAGAAGTGGTTTGCCATTGCTTCCTTCCTAGAGCTGTGAGAAAGTGATCATTCCAAAGTCACCCAGCTGGTGTCATATCCAAGGCAAGATTAAAACTCACAGTCTTCTAGTTTCTAGCCTGATGCCTTAACCATCACACCAAACTGCCTCTACTTTCTATGTTATAGTCAGTTTTTCACATTGTCTCTGAATTATAGTAATTAATATGATTTGTGATCCTGGGGAAAAATTAGTCTTTTTTTTTAGTTGGAAGAAGAGAAGATTGTAAAGCAGAACATGACAATCTGGCTAGCTAGTTTGTACAATGGAACCCTTCCAGAAAACATCACAACGCCCCCTGTTCAGGTCAACCCTGCAGATGTTCCCAGAGGTCCTTGTTGGGAAACCATGGTTGGTCAGGTAAAGCAGGTCTCATACTGAAATCATGTTTGTTTGCTTACCATTAGTTGCTTCTGCTGTTGTAAGTTCTTATCACAACTCTTCATAATGTCCCTGGTGGAATCACTTGTTGATTCCAGCAGGGAACAGCAAGAAAAGGAAAATACAATTGGGGAGCATATCAACGTATTAATGTATCTAGGAAAATTAATCTAAGTGAAATCATTTTTGAGAGTATAGAGTCATAAAGAAACTATTTCTGAACATTTCTGAATGAGTCTGCTTACTCCAAGTCATATAACAATTTTAGCATTATTTATTTATTTTGTATTTAATTAATCCAATTTGATCTTGCAATGCTACATGACTGTATGTAAATTTTAGTGGAAACTCAGGAAATACACCTGATAAATAAGAAATAAATTGTAGGCACCAACAACCAAACCCACATGTGTAAGATTCAAGCTAACTTCTTTACTTAAATCAGGAATGTCCAACCTTGGCAACATGCTTGGCTGGTGAATTTTGGGAGTTGAAATCCACAAATCTTTAAATTGCAAAGTGGGATATCCCTGACTTAAATAGAAAATGTGGGGTGGAGACAGAAGCAAATTAGTGCAGTGAAAAAAGTAATGCACACTTCTTTTCCTAAATAAAGACAGAAAACATTTTTTCCTTGCAGGAATTTGTGCGATTAACAGTCTCTGACACTGTGACAACTTATATCACAATTCTAATTGGGGATTTCCTAAAAGCTGTTTTTGTCAGGGTATTCAATCACTGCTGGTGTTGGGACTTGGAATATGGCTTTGTAAGTACTTACACCTTGGCTTTATTTTATTTATTTAATTTACATAGCTGTTCATCTGGCAAGCAAGTGACAGGGTGGCCGAAAACAAATTTTGTTGGGGCTGTGAAGGACAAATCCTTCTGAAAGAGTTATTATGAGAACATTAGGAAAAATGTTCAGGCTGAGATAAGAGTTTTATATTGTACCATTGATGTAAAAGTGCCAAATTCATCCCTACGCTCAACAAATCCAACTAAAGTGCCTCCCTTTGGTGGAAAGGATGTGAGAAAGCAAAACATTTGCATTAATGTCAGTTGAAGCTCCCCTCCCTTCCCCTCCCCCATTCTTACATTTTTACTAGAAAAGGATTTAAACTCAGACTGCATATGGAGATATAAATCTTATCTCAATATTTTTATGTATTTATTTATTTATATCCACCTTTATTATTTTACAAATAACTCAAGGTGGCGAACATATCAAACATACCTTCCTACTCCTATTTTCCCCACAACAACAACCCTGTGAGGTTGTTGGGTTGTGCTGAGAGAGAGTGACTGGCCCAAGGTAACCCATTTGGCTTTCATGCCTAAGGAAGGACTAGAACTCAGAGTCTCCTGGTTTCTAGCCTGCTGACTTAACCGCTAGACCAGTGGTGGCATGCAGAGCCCTCTCTGTGGGCACATGCGCCGTTGTCCCAGCTCAGCTCCGCTGTGTTTCCTGCCAGCCAACTGGTCTTCAGGTCTCTGCAGTGCATAGGCAGGGGGCATGCGTGGGAGGCGTGCACAAGCAAGGGCACGTGCAAGTGTGGGCGCATGCATGGGGGGTGCATGCGCAGGTGTGTGTGTTGCATTTTGGATATGTGCATGCATATGCGTGAGCACTTTGGGCACTCAGTGCCAAAAAGGTTCACCAACACTGTGCTAGACCAAACTGGTTCTGGACAGTATTTCTGGAAAAAAAAAGACCTTCCATGTGAGCAATTAAGTAAATAACGAGAAAATAGATGATATATCTGTAGGAGTAGTAACTTGACATAGAGCTTACCTGTGGGATCTCTTTGGAAGCTTTCAGAATGGCATAGTGAGATAACTTTTCTTTTTATGTTTTAATTTTTAAACACTCCAATGCAGAACGCTTTGTCCTGTAAGATAGTTAAAATGTGAATAAAAGAAAGAGGAAGAAGAGAGGGGAAAATGGTTGACATTCATGTGGTGGAATATATATTTAATCACAAACTAATATGAGGGGAAAATGCAGGGTTTTATCATAATTCTAGGTTCTGCCTAGGATTCTCCTAAGGCAGGGGTATCAACCTCAATTTCATTAAGGGCCGCATCAGGGTTATGTTTGACCTCGGGGGGGATCGGGGGGGGCATGGCAGGGTGGGCATGGCCAGCTCTATGTCGCTCACATTAGGAGTGTCTGTGGTGGCCCGANTGCCCCAGCAAAAAAACAGAGCTCAGGAGGGCCGTGTGCTCCATTTTTGCTGGCAGAGACACCACAGGCGGATCCTTCGCTGTTTTCAGGGGGGCCCCACGGGCCAGATCTAAGCACCCTTCAGGCCGGCTCTGGCTCCCAGACCTTAAGTTTGACACCCCTCTCTAAGGCCTCCTAGATCATCGAATTACTAGCAAATGGTAGTCATCTTCCGTTTCTGGAAATTGAAATCTGTATTTCAGATGTTAGGCACTCTGTTCATTTCACTCTTCTTTGAAACACATATTGCATAAAATTATTGCTGCTTTTCCTCTTTAATGATGCCAAATGAATCAAGGATAATCAGCTTAATTCCTTACTTGAGATGTAACATCAGTGCATTTTGCTCAGTTTTTGGCAGGGCATTTAAGGGATTAGCAATTTAGCGTGTGCTTTTCTGATCTACCAACAAAAAAAACATTTGAGTTTAGGCAAAGATGTTATGTTTAATATAGGCAGGTGTTTGTCAACCTTGATAAGTTTAAGATTCAAGGACATCAGCTCCCAAAATCAGCTCCCAACCAGAATGCAGAATTCTGGAATTTAAAGTCCATATGTTTTAAACTTTCCAAGGTTGAGAAACAATGATATATTTGTATTTGGATTCTGTGTTTCTAAAAGCTGTGTGACAAGCAGATATAGCAGGTGGAAGATTTTTTTCCCCTCTCTCCAACACTTCAACTGCAGGCTGACAAAAATCTGCATTTGTTGATTTTTTTTATCCTGCCTTTATTATTTTTATAAATAACTAGGGATGGCAAACATATCTGATATCCTTTCCTCCTCCTACTTTCCAGACAACAACAAACCTGTGAGGTGAGTTGAGGTAAGACAGGTGACTGTTAGAAAGTTATCCAGCAACTTTCATGTCTAAGCTGGGACTAGATGTCATCATCTCCTGGTTTCTAACATGGTGCCTTAGTCATTATTTCCTTCTATTTATTTATTTTTCATCATGCAGTTGTGAAAGATAAAGAAGCCTCTTCTTATCTGCCAAAACCTTCTTTTAATAAAACCTGAAATGCTAGATCAGGGGTCTCCAACCTTAGCAAATTTAAGGCTTGTGGATTTCAACTCTCAGAATTCCTCAGCCAGCTGTTTAAGTATACAGCCTTCTTTAAGATTCTAGTTTTTTAAAAAAACTATGGACATGCTATAAATATATTATTTATAGTTTATACAGAGGCTGTCAAGCAAGTCAATCAAATATTACAATTCCAAAGCAGTCTTGACCAGCTTTGCTGGCTGAGGAATTCTGAGAGTTGAAGTCCACAAATCTTAAAGTTGCCAAGGTTGGAGACCCCTGATGGGTTCTGCCCACATTTCTGGATTGAACATAATAAGTCCTTCTTAAGGATCAATCTTAAAACAGGTTAAAAGGGAAGCTATTACTAGTTTTTAGAGAAATTCAGGAAAAACAATGCACTGAGGAGAAATGCATCGGCCTTCAATTTTGTACATTGTTACATGGTAGATGTGTGGGGAATGTTGCCACCTTCCTATCCACATCATTTAATAATAGAGATGTCCATAAAGTATCACAAAGATAATGGTCACAACAGCACTATTGAAATACTACCATGTCCACAAAAACAGCCTCCATTGTTCTATTGTGGCTGCCATTTGTCTTTTCCCCCCTCTTCAAATCCTTCATGCAATCCTGGTCAAGACTGCTTTGGAATTGTAATATTTGATTGACTTGCTTGACAGCCTCTGTATAAACTATAAATAATATATTTATAGCATGTCCATAGTTTTTTTAAAAACTAGAATCTTAAAGAAGGCTTTATACTTAAACAGCTCTATCAACACAATGCAAAATCCTGCTTTTTAAAAAAATCTACCTTTGGGTGACAAACTATTTTTCAACAATATGTGTTGGCAACAGGAAACCCTAATGTGAAAGAATTGCAGTGGAATAATTTTGCTTTTCACACCATCCTAAGTGGTGTTACTGTACAAATCTACGAAAATCTTCTGTTCTTTCCTCTTAGCCTTCATATTCAGAATTTGACATTAGTGGAAATGTGCTTGGTCTGATCTTCAATCAAGGCATGATCTGGTGAGTGCAACTTGGGAAATGCAAAAGACCCCCCAAAAAGATTTTGTAGAGGATACAACAAGAGAACAGGGTTGTAATCTGAGACTGAATTGTTTGCTCAGTCTCTAGATCTGGGCACATAATCACAGTTGTAATCTGGCTTTGGAGTCTCCATTTCATGATGTCAATTTTATTTTTGTGAGACCTGAAATTCCCTGCTGGGTGTGATGAAATAACCTAGTATAAACTGGGCACAAGATCTGGTTCTGTCTCTGAAGTTAGAAAGATATTGGTTGGCATCCTTTGAACAAAAGCTACCCCCCTCCTTCCTGGCAAGTAATATAACACCACTCTTTTCATTCATTAACCACTTGAAGTTGGAAAATGGACCATTAATTCTGTTCCAAAGATCTCACACAGAGGTCACAGCATTTCTCTAGAAATGCACTTTCTTCCTTCTGTGATTTATTTTTGTGTACTTCCATTGCCTTATGAATGTGACTGGCAAAGCTACTATTTGAAAACTAGAAGCAACATGTTCATGGCAATTATTAATAAATAGTGTCTAATCAGTGCTGTTGCTGGCATTTGCTTGGTCCTTGAGGGTACAACCTTAGGAACTCAATAGAGACAATGATGTGATATAATTGCATGTGTTGTTTTCATTTTTCAAGATGATTCCCAGACTTCAAAGTCTACCATAGCAACCACCATGGGAAGGAGCCCAAAGACAACAGTTTTGAGGCCTGCCTGGGTGACAAGAACTCTGATGTTTCCCTAATTCTCCCAGATTGGCAGGATCCTGCTGTGGTTACTCTACCCAGATTGCTCTAGATTTGCTCTAGATTTGCTCTAGATTTTACAGGGTCATTTCACCACGTGATTCTTTTCCTTTTGTTTCAGTAGAATGGTAATGGGAATGAGTAGAACAGGCCTACTCTGTTGGGTCCCTGGTTCTCTCTGAGCTTGGTTGGGTTTTTCCCCCTAGATATTTCATTACCAAACCAGCTAACATCATCAGTGCTAGAAGACAGTGGGATTTGGTCTCTTATTATTTACTAGTGGCTTATCCTGTCACTATGGGTAGGAGTGTTCTTGGTGGTTCCTTGATTAGGTTGTTGTTTTTCAAGGAGTATATATCAAGAATCTCCCAAACTCTCCCCTCCCCCCCAACACACAGTTACAGAGCAAGCCACTAGTACAGTGGAACCTTGGGTCACAAACGCTTCAGTTCACCACCAAATTGGGTGACGACCAGAATTTTTGCTTCTGTTTTGCTTCTGGTTGCAAACAGATCTTTGGGTTGTGACCAAGCAAACCCAAAAATCACTGCGATGATTTTCCCTGCCATGGCGATCTCCCCTTCAGCACCTTTTTCTTTTGGTCTGCACATGCGAAGATGGTCATGCTTCCGGTCACAACCAAATCGACTTGGAACAGATTACGGTTGTGACCCAAGGTTCCACTGTATATAAAAAGAGAGCAAACACCACTCTCTTCTAGTACTGATGATGTGCCCTAGCTGGGTGATGAAACGTCTGCAAGTAAACCACCAAACCCAGAGAGCACCAAGGACCCCACAGTTCAATTCTGAACTACAGATATTCTCTTCTATTGGCAGATCTCCTCTCCCTCTGTTCCTTTTCACAGGGAAAGGGATTGGCTATAACACAAAGTCTCTTTTGTCAAGACAGGCTTCACTAGAACGTTAGTAGGCTCTGTTATTTCAGGGAGAACCTCAAAGGAAAGTGGACCATCTCCTTTGATTGTTGTGTAAAGATTGGCAAAAGACGTAAGAAAGTAAACTGAGCTTGGATTTTTATCCCCACTCTCCTTCATGGCAAGTAGACTTGCCCAAGGGAGCTTTCACAGGACTGAATAGGGCTAATGATACTTTGACATATTGATTGGATGACAGCTATTAGTCCACATGCCTTTTGGGTAATATTTTTTCTGCAAGGCTGATTTATTGTGGGCATGCTACATGCTAATGGTAAGCACGTCTAAAACAAGCAGCAAACAGATTACAGGTAGCCCTCGACGTACAATTGAGCCCAACATTTCCAGTATTAAGCAAGATAGTTGTTAAGTGAGTTTTGCTCCATGTTACAACTTTTTTTTTTGCTTCAGTTGTTAAGTGAATCACCACAGTTGTTAAGTTGATAACATGGTTGTTAAGTGAACTGGCTTCCGCATTGACCTTGCTTGTCAGAAGATTGCAAAAGGCGATCACATGACCCCAGGATATGGCAACCGCTATAAATACAAGTGTCCCAAATTTTGATCACATGACTATGGAGATGCTGTAATGGTCATAGGTTTGAAAAACGGACATAAGTCACTTTTTGCAGTGCCACTGTAACTTTGAATAGTCACTAAACGAATGGTTGTAAATCGAGGACTATCTATAAATACAACCACCTTTTCCCCTGATCCTTTCATTTTTGGGGGGGCCACCCCTTTTTCTCACATTCTGACATCCTCTTTTCTTTCTCCTCCTGCAGCCAATTCAGGCCTCTTATTAGAGGCCTGAATGGCTCACTTCCAAAGATCTTCCAAAACCACAAAGTTAAATTAAGGGCAGTACGTGCCTTAGGACTCAGGCTGCCTTCGCTTGCTTTAACCTCACTTAAACTCAAAATGTTCATATCCCCCATAGAAGCTGGATGGTGAACTACTAAATTCCCTGAGCAACTGAACAATTATGTGCTAATATTGTAATAGGTCAGCCAGAATTAGCAATCCCATCAATCACTTCTAGACCAATTCAGCACAGGCCTTCTTATATTGTAATGAACATCGATGTTATTGTGAGTCCATTGAGATGCTTCACCTATGCGGTTCAGGTAATGTGCTTAGAAGGAAGTAGTGAGGTAGATTATTGTCTCTCCTTTCAGTGCTCAACATATTGATATAAGGGACCCCAATATTCTGACATCAAACTTACGATGACGTGTGAGGCTACATATTCGTGACAAGAAATTTTATATCTGTTTTCCAAAATTAGGCATTGACTATTGACAGAAGGTGATTATTTTCTTGAACTTTACTAAATGTCTAGCAAAAGATTAGTCGCACAGGAGACTGTTTGTAGCTCAGGGTTGAAATGAGGGGTGCTTGGTGATCTCTGAGCTTGGTTGTTTTCTTGAAGATGGTTCATTACCAAACCAAGTAACATCATCCAGGCCAAGGTCAGAGAGCACCAAGTTCAGAGAGCAGCAAGAACCCCCTCAAAAATTATGTCAAAATCTAGTGTCTAGTGTCCTTCCTTGCCCTCCCCTCTTTTCTGGAGGAATGGTATTTCAGCTCTGTTAGATCTCAGCCTGCTTTGCACAATTTCATTACCACAGGAGAGAAAAGAAGCAAATGCCACTTAGTTTAATCTAACCATGTTACAAATATCAACGTGTACCTATAGTGATTGACTAAAATATACGTCTTCTCAAGAAACAATACCGGTTCTTTGTGTCAGCTGTCATAAATAAAAGTGAAATGTATTGCTCTTGTTACACCTTTCTATTTTTTATCAGAAACCATATTCATTCCTAATTTCAGCCAGGTGTTACATATTGCTACTTAATGAGACAGGAGGGGCTATTCTCAAACTACTGGTGGTCCAAAAGGCAGTCACAGTTATGCATTGAAACTCTGGGTTTATTTTTATTTTTTTAAATTTCTTCTCCTATAGAGAAACTACAAGTAGACCACTCAGAGCTGAAAGTGACTGTGGTACATGAATTCTTTCTCTCTCTTTCTTTCCCCCCGTTTTTTTTTTAAACTTACCTCTTTCTCCTCTTCTTCATTTTCTTCTCATCTTCCTTTCCTTTATTTTCCTCCCTATTCTCTTTCTCCTGACTTAGTGGGTTGCCAAGAGAAACAATTCTAAGATATTTTTGAAATGACGCTTCAGGCCCTTGCCCCTTCGAAAAATGAACAACTATTAATTTGTCCACCTTATTGATTGGTATGATCCTTGGAAATCTCCATTTTCAGGAATGGATAGTGGTCTCTGAAAACAGTTTAAAAATGTCTTTGTTTACCAAAAAGCTGGCATGACCAGTTTCGTCAACACAGTTTTTATTTATTTGCTTGAACTTTCCATTCATTTATTTCAATCACAAAATCTAAAATATCTTAGAACATAATAAAAGGACTTCATCTTGTTCCATATTAGTCAACTGAACTTAAGAATAAAAATATGCTCTTACATGTGAGATAATACTGTAAGTATAGAGTATATTAATCAATCACCTTATATCACAACACTGGAAACAGCTTTTGCACAAAGCATGTCTGGGAAAATAAAATAGTGTAGATTAGTAGACTATATTGAGGATTAATTTTTTTTATTTTTTATTAAGAAAATTTATATGGATACCCAACTCATTTTCAGTGATTCTGGGCAGCTTACAAAGATAAGAAACCAATATTAAAAACAATAAAAAGCAATAATTCCCTCCCCCCAAGCAGCAACAATAAGTCGATTAAATAAGCCACTTGATCCATCCCGCTCTGGGTTCTCCAGTCCTGTTGGCAAAACCACATCTTCAGGGCCTTGCAATAGAGTGTCCAAATGGGGTGTCAATCTTTTCTCTGCAGGGATGATGTTCTATAGGGAGAGAGCCACCATGGAGAAGGCCCTTCTTCTTGGTCCTCTTAGATATACCTTCTCAGTAGAGTGGACTTGTAGCATTCTCTGCTTCCCCACTTTGGTGGATCAAGAACATGTTATCCAGAGGGGAAAAAAACCCCACACTTATAAGTTTTGTAACCAAGTCAGTAAGCAGAGAAAAGGTCAAGGGTCATAAAAGCTCACTTGGGACCAACATGTAATCTTTTGGTTGCCCTTATCGTTGTTTCTAGGATGGGTTCTTTTTATGCACCATGTCTTCCTGCTATCAATGTTCTCCGCCTCCATACGTCTATGTACCTCCAGTGTTGGGCTGTGATGTGCTGCAATGTTCCCCATGCAAGAGTCTTCAAAGCTTCAAGATCCAACAACTTCTACATGGCGATGCTCTTGTTCATTCTATTTCTCTCGACTCTGCCCGTTGTCTATACCATCGTATCCATTCCACCATCATTTGATTGTGGTCCATTCAGGTCTATTGCTTCAAGTATCCATTTCCTCATTAACTGATATGGGACCAATGAATAGATAACTAATAATATTGGGTAGATTGCTACAAGATGAATAGTTCTCATGACATTATTAGAATCCAGGAGTAAAGTTCATTGAACTTTGTAACGTACATGTCTGAGTTACCATGTTACGCTTGATTTTCAACAGGAAATTTATGGGGGCTTACATGCTCAGCAAAACTTCTCTTGATGCTTACCAGCCTCAAGGGGCTATCAACATGCTTACAATATAAAATTCATGTATTTGTTGGAAAGGACACCTACAAGCCAACAAACAAAAATCGGAGGTAGTAGAGAGCATATTATAGTTAGGAGATTCTGCTAGATTTGCTTTTAGGGTGTTTCTGAGTATCTATGTCCATATTTCATAGTTCTTATGAGAGTGGATATAATTTTCTTAAAATTACAACCGGTCTAAAAAGCTGAGGGTTTCTGGCTGTTGATCACAAGGCCAGTTGAAGGATTTCCAAACACATTTAAAAGAGTCCCGGTTACACACCAGTTGTATTCTGGCTGCAGTATTTGTTAACTTGCTAGTGTAACCTTTTTAAAAAAATTAATAAGTTTGTATAATTGGTTTTAACAAGCTACAGAAAAAAATCATTACAGGAGGGGAAAAGTTTGTCAAGCTGACTCCAAAAGTCATTGTGGCTTTTTCTTATGTACAATTTTCAGTGTGATTGCACAAAACAGACTCATAAGCTTTTCCCCCTCAGTTTTAGTCATAGAAAAGATTTAGCTTGAGAAAACAGATTATAGATTCATATATCTTAGAATTGATAGGAGAAAAGAAACTGATATTGATATTGTTGCTCAGTGTCAGAGAGTTAGAGGTCCCTGCCTTTAGGAATACAAACCTCTTGACGAATGTATCTTTTCTTTAAGTACACTGAAAGCATTTGCACCAAGACAA
>AZIM01000229.1:52940-63288 GCA_000516915.1 Ophiophagus hannah | reverse complement strand
AAGCCTCGGCAGCCTCGGGAGGCCGAAAAATGGGCCTTCCGGAAATACCGGAAGTGCCGAAACAGACCCATTTTTCGGCCTCCCAAGGCTGCAGAGGCTTCTCTCGAGTCTCTGGGAGGCCTAAAAAGGCCTCAAATGGGCGGAAAATCAGCTGGGAGGCACATGCATGCACAGTGCAGGTAAGGGGGGGTGTTGCACGTGTATGCGCAGGAGGGTGGGGCACATTGCATTGTGGGTGCCGGCACGCACGCATGCTTTCGGCACACCACAACAAAAAAGTTTGCCATCACTGCCCTAGAACCATGATGGTGAACTTATGGCATGCGTGCCAGGGGTGGCACACAAAGCCCTCTCTGTGGGCACACAAGCTGTTGCCCCAGGTCACCTGTGCTGAACATGCGCATTCCTCCATCCAGCTGGTCTTTGGGTCTCTGTGGTGCATGCACAGGGGGCATGGTGCATGCAGGTGTCAGGGCGCATGAGCAGGGCGTGGTGTGCATACAAGGGTGACGCGAGCATATGCATGGAGGATGCGCACACATGCATGGGGGATGCACGTGCATGCGTTGGGGACAAGTGTACATGTGCAGGGGCACACACTCATGCTCAGGAGACTCATGCATGTGCAGGAGATGCATGCACAAGGCGGGTGCATGCATGGGGATGCACACACATTGCATTTTGGGGGTTCGCACACGCACTTTGGGCACTCAATGCCGAAAAGGTTAGCCATCACTGCCCTAGAAGCTATAGAAAGCACAGGTTCCCTGATTTGATCCTAGATGTTCCAGGTTTTTAAAGTGGATCAGGTAATGGAAAATGATAAAAGCTCCTGTAAGAGTGGATAATACTTTACTATTGAAAAGAGAGGACTGCTTGGGAAGGAAACAGTTCCTATGTTCCTACAAGCTCTCCTTTCCTGTCATGATTTGTCATGGGCGATTGGCAGCAGCCAATAATTTATGGTTTCCATAAATGCAAACAGTGGCTCCTACTAATACAATGAAAGTAAGAATAGCACTGATGGATGGATCAAGGATTGTCGAAATCAAGCATTTTGCTTCTGACAGTGGCCAACCAAATGGTCACAAGCAAAGGATGGAACCCCCTCCCCCTGGTATTTATTTATCAAATATTTACAGTTGCCCATCTCATGAAAAGCAGCTCTGGGGCAGTGTACAGCAATTAAGCAAAATAACTAATATAAGAGATACATTCCTAACAGATTAGGAGACAACACTATCTGTTTTTAAGTTATAGGTAACACTGAACCGTCAAAATTAATATTGAGATTTGCACAGAACTGACATTAAAAAACTGGTGTCAACTGTCTCTTCTTCACCAGGTCCTTGGGACTAACATGATTTGAGGAGAAGTTCTAAATTGTTGCTCAATCAGCAAGTGAAGAACTCTCTTTGATATAAGAGATACAATCATAGGGCTGGAAGAGATTTGGGGGGTCTTCTAGTCCTATTCTCTGCTCAAGGCAGGAGCCTTATACCATCCCAGTCAAGTCTATTTTTGAAAATCTCCAGTGAAGGAGCACATACAACCCTGGAACAAGCTATTCCGCTGATTAATTTGTTCTTACCATCAGAAAATCCCTCCTTACTTCTAGCTTGGATCTCTCTTCTACACATTACTTTTTGTCCTGTTCACCAGTGCTTTGGAGATTAATCCAATCCTCTCTTCTCCCTGACAGGCCCTCAAATTCTGGAAGACTTCTATCTTGTCTCCTCAATCCTTATCATCTTCGATAAGCTAGACATAGCTAACTCCCTCAACTGTCCATCATACAATTTAGCCTCCAGATCTTTAATGATTTTTCTTCTTCTTCTCTGCACACTTTCAAAGTCTCAATATCTTTTTTCTATCGGGGTGACCAGAACTGAACACAATATTCCAAGTGTGGTCTAATTGGTATGGTATAAAGTGGTACAAGCACTTCTCATGTTCTTGAAACTATTCATCTTTTGTTGCTGCCAAAGATACCATAATGGCACAGTGACTTATTACTGTATAATCTCTCCAGATGTTCTAGAGCCATCATGGCACGTGTGCCACAAGTGGCACGCAGAGCCATTTGCGCCGGTATGCGAGCCGCAGGCAAACTTACCTCACTGCACATGCGTGCGCCTCAAAGCTGATTTTTCTGCTGATTTCAGGTCTTTTTTGGCCTCCCAGAGGCTTGGAAAAAGCCTCTGCAAGGCTTTTCAGGACGAATAGGCCCATTTCATCACTTCCTGTAATACCGGAAGTGATGAAATGGGCATATTATTTGGCTTGAAAAGCCTTGCAGAGAAAAGCCTTCAGGAGGCCGAAAAAGGTCTCAAACCAGCTGAAAAAACAGCTGTGAGGTACAGGTAAGGGGGTGGCATGGGGGGATTGCATGTGCACGCGCAGGGGGCATGGGGGAGCGCATTGCATTCTGGGTGCTGGCACGCGAGTGCGCGCACGCTAACGTGTGCACAAAAAGGTTAGCCACCACTGTTCTAGAGTATCTTCTCTTGCTATCTGAGTTTGTATTAGTCATTCCAATTGAGTTCAGGCTCAGATTATATGTATTCAGTCCATTTTATATCTTCTGTAGCAAAGATATAGGCAAATAAATAATTCAGCTTTTTTTTTTTTTGCAATCTCTGTATTATCCTTGAATATCCCCTTCGTATCTTTCTCATTTAGCAGCCCAATAACTTCCCAGGCTGTTTTCCTGCTTTGAGTTAAAGAAATGTGCATTGTTTTTTTAAAACTGTTTTTCCCTGTGTTCCTCAAATTCTTTTTTCCAAAGGCAATTCCAATTGGACTTTCTAATTTTTCTTTAAGATATTTTGCTGCTCATCCAAGAAGTTTTTTCTTGAATGAGAAGTGAAATGTCCTAAAGAAAATCAGAAAATCCAACTGCCTTTAAAATAAAAAGCACCTTTGGGACAACCATGATCTGGAAGAATGAGAATCTCCATAGATGCTCTGTTTCATCTACTTTTCCTGATTAGGGCTGAATTCCTATTTCCCAAAAGAAACTTCCCTTACTTTTATAGCTTCTGAGTCAATCAGAGACAATGGCTGTTCTGAATATCCTTACTTTATACATCTGTATTCACTTCTACCAAGGCACAAGTGCATATCCCTTCTTTTGAAAGGTGGAAGACAGAACAAATAAGGTAGCAAGAATATCAACAGCTGTGCTACACCTGTCTGAACTGGCCCTCTTTGCTCTGAATAAGCAAAAACAAGTCCTGGAAAGTATATGATGAGGTGTCCTCTATAGTGTTTACTTTGCTAATTGTGGTTTTGGTTTCTCTCTGCAGCCCATGAAACGTGGATATTCTCTTATGCAGTCTGTGAGTCATTGACTCTGGATTTGGGGAAAAAAGTTTAAGAAGAACTTGTAGCCTAAAATATTTAGGTATGTAAATGTTTCAATCCAAGATAGGTGGCTTTAAAAATATTCAATATGACTTATACCAACATGTTTCATTTTTTGATGATTTCTTTACCTGATCCTTTCTTGAGGCCACAGATACGTAAACAAAACACCACAACTCTCTTTGCTTTCATTGATTGAGCTGATGTGATGTCACAGAAAGAAATCCTAGTAGACATTTCCCTTTGGAAAAGTGTTTAGTATGTATGTATGTATGTATGTATGTATGTATGTATGTTTCTTTGTTTGTTTGTTTGTTTGCAGGGAGATAGAGATTCCTTTTTGGGGCATTGGTTGCAGTTGGTTTTTGCAAAGCAGTGCTGGAGCCACCCTTCAAAAAGCCAAAGGGACCACCAGATTTAATAATATATCAATATTAAATATCTTCAAATGGATCAAACATATTTGAACTGGGATTAATTTGCCAATAAATTTATTATTAAGCAAAAAATCATGTAACATTACTTTTGTTTCCCAGTTTGTCTGTCATTAATGACTTCATCAGTCCAAGCATAGGGATGTCCGTATGTGTGAACTCTTACTCTCTTTTTATTCTAAAACTTGACTACTCAAAAAGAGGTCAAATAGGAAGAAGATGATGATGATAGTGGTAGTGCTAGGATTCATGGTTAGTGCTCTTTGCCTGGCCTTACTAGGTAGACCAGATAGGAAGCACAACCAGATGAGCTAATTCTACTTTATTGTAAAACTATATTAAGAGAATCTTGCAAGTCTTAAAGCACAATTCTACCATTGTCCCCTTTATAGCCCCAAAACTAGGGAGGGTGTTTTCTGAACCTCTTCCTTTGCCCCAATTCCTGCTATAGGCTCATCTGACTTTTATCTGACCATTCCCTTGGCTAGTTTCTTTGCCCTGCCTCCCAAGGTCAATGGTGATATAGCAAAGTGCACAGCCACTATATAGCTCAGATGCATGTTGCCTCAGTAAGTGTAGAACTTTCCATTGCCATACTCTATCAGAATATGTGCGTACATGAAAAATCACACTGATTTGGTGTCGCTCAAAAAGAATCTTCCCCAAAAAAGCCATATTATGTACAAAAATGCACAGACTATTGAAGAGATTCATGAAAATTTAAATTATTATGAAAATACAGCATAAATGAATATAAAGAAGAAAACATGAGAACTGAGTAGAAGGGGAAGTGACAGGTTTGCTATTGTTTATTGCTTAAGAAAGAAAGATTGGACAATATTTAAGCTAAACCTCATGGCTTTTTGATGCTTTTCAACAGCTAATTAAACAGCTAACACTTCTATTTGTGTTGTGCTTTCCATGCTTATCTAATTAATATGTTTTTGTTACTTTCAATTTAGCTTCACAAAGGGTGACAAAGAAGTGCATTTTTTTCTTTTCTGTGGATAGTTAAAAACTGTGCAGTGTGCCATGTGAAGCTATGAATGTGTTTGCAGAAGCTCTGAAACCTGAATACTAAGTGATGATACCGAAGATTGGAGGCATTTCTTAAAATGAAAATTTGAAAAAGTTTTCACAGAATGGATGAGGTTAAATAATCATTGCTAAAGTTCAAGCCACAACTGAGTAAAATATTTACTAGGGAGAGATATCTTATCAGCTCTTTGCACATCTGTGCATCAAAAGGCATTACAGTTCTTGAGGTTTTTGATTGAGCTTTGGTATAAATTTGAAGCATGGAAGGAATGCAGGACAAAATCATTTTTATTAGTTATGTGTCCTGGTGAATTCAATGGAAATGATCGATTGGGATTTAAGTTAAATTCTATTGATTTCATCAAGACTAGATCTAATGTCATTTAGGTTAGATTGAGGAGGTATTATCTGATGGTTGTTAAAATGTGAAGGTATAGTGTGGGTTTCTTTTAGAAGAGTCGTTTTCTTTTCATGAAAACATCAGGTATCTTATCACTCGTGCATTGAAGATTCACTTCCTGCATTTATCCAACCAGTACTCCAGTTCAACTGAAAAAGGGATGAGATGAAGAATCAAAATGACTGGCCATTCCACACATTTGTTCAATTGCTCTCCACCTATACTCAGGCCTCAAAAACCTGAAACTATCTTGCAGAGATGGGCTAGATAAAGGTGATTTTTCAGGAGGCAACTAGACTTTCTGGAAATCCAGTTTTGCTAAATAAAGTGGATGAACACCTCATTTCTAAGAACATCAATTTCTGACATAGTTTCAGGCTGTGATCCTTGAAACATTGCTCTTTAATGTATTTTTTGAGTAAATATGTACATAGACTCAGTAACATGGCTTCTGGGCATGCGTTAGTTTTTTCAGCTATAAAATATTATTGAGGAAAGTGATTGTTTTAGACTCTGGTATCAGAGAGAACATTCTTTCAGATTGCATAGGTATGTAGATGGCAACTCCAATCATAACCATCCAGCTCATGGCTGTGCTGAGTGATGATGGGAGTTATAATCCAGCACATCTGGACAGTAACTGATGACATATGCTCCGCAACTATAACACTATGCAGACTGTCCTTTTGGGAGACTTTTTTGCCTTATCAGTGCCAGTGCAAATAAAATGTACAGCTGAAGTCTTGGGGTCATCATATATTATTTATATATATTATCTATTATCTTTTTATAGCTGTCAAATTATATCAGGGCAAACAATTACTTTAAAATTCCTTGCACTGAAAAATGTGAAATAATATTAGCATACTCTAGGAAATCCTATGGAGTTCAATCACCAGTGGAGACTTCAAAATTTTCTTATATTCAAAAAATAAAACCATCTTCTTCTATTTAATCAATTGTAGGATTCAACTGTATTTTCCCGCAAGTTATGCACATTATTTAGTCAAGGAAAAATCTTGTGAAATATTACCAAATGCATTAACAAACTTTTCACAAAGAAGTAAAATAACTAAGATGGGCTAGGACTGGCTTTAAGATAGGGAAGGTGCCATAATTTCATATTAATGAACAAATAGGTCAATTCCCTTTTCCCCAATTGCTTCAAAGTGCCTTGGTTTGATTCTTAAACTGGCGTTGTGAACGATTATATAATTGAGACACATTCCAGCCAAAGTTAAAGCATCTTCTTTATTTTTGTGGGAGTGTTAAGTCTGGATTTAATTTTCTACCACTAAAATCAACTGGACTTTAAAGTGCTTAACTTTGGCTTAAATATACATTCCTGACTTGAGATAGTCAGGAAATGTATCAAATGCAGTTGTCTACTCCTTGCTTTCCTTGCTTTAAAAGCAGCTTGACATGCAGTAAAAATTATCTGTTAACCTTTTCTCAGATGAAGTTAAACAATCAAGCCTTATTTATACTGTGCGCACATGCGTGCAATATTGGAAATCCTGATATATCTAAATGAGAGCATTGGTTTCCTTCCTTCTATACTCATGCTCAATAAAAATACAAAGAGACAAACTAAGGAACCTCTTGATGAGCCCATGCAAGAATCCAAACTTGAAGAGCAAAATGTACATCAGAGAGTGCACCTGCCAGAAATTTTCTGAATCACTTTTAGCCCTTCAAATCTGGATTCCTGTAGAGCCCTCCTTCTGGATGAGAGCTATTCTTCACCATTTCTTCCCACCCCTCCAGACTCACCTAAAAGTCTTTGAAAATTCAGGGGGTTCTGCTAGCTACCGGCTAAAGTTCAGAGGTATTTTGCAGCATTGGTCTTGTGCAAGAAAAACAGGGGGGAAAGAGAGAACTGGTTGAAAAGTTAACCAGAATAATATGTCATGTTTCCTCTTATCTATTTCTGCATGAACAGAGAAAGAATTTACTAGACACTTGTGCTTGCGAGGCAGATTTGTTTATAGAAAAGTGCTTGACTGGATACGCAAGCTTGTCTTCAAAGACATATGCAGAATCTAAAGCAGTATTAATTTCTTTAAGAATGTCTTCCTTTTCCTAGGGGCACTGAGATTACATTGTTTTTCAAAATCTACTTCGTTCTTAAGTCCCATGAATGTTGAAAGTCCTTTCTTCTGACTGGACATAGAAAAGTTTGCACAGCAGTATAATAGAAATCCAATTCACCTCCGTCCAAGTCCATCTGTATTTTATGCATTCAAATGTTAGCAGACTGGGAAGCACACTGCAAATCACATTGCAACTGACAATACAGATAGGATGAGTGCAAAACTTTATCATAAACCTGCACTACAAATCGGAATACACCACAGTTGTCCCAATCATTGGGGAAGAAGTTTCTGAGCATTAAAATACTTCTGCTGGAATGAAGCAACTACATAATGTGTTCTGGTGCATGCAGCATAAGTCAAATCCTTATGTAATACTATTATAAATCCATCTCCTATCCAGAGGAATGCCACTGAATTATTCCCCTGGTTTAAATTCAGACTTCATCACTCAACTGGTTTGTGGATCATGTTGCCAACTGTCACAGATAAGTTTCTTCAGCTTGATTGCAGTGGACTTAGCCAAACTTCATGTTTTCAGGCCCAATTAGCTCCACTTGAAGTAACATTCTGAATCTGAGCTTATTTGAGAAGAGTGAATTGTTTTCCACTTCATGTAGCACTAGAGTACAAATTTGCCCACGTCTAGGTTTTCCAGTTTAACTGGGTGAAGAATAATTGATTACTTATTTGAATGTCATGGCTTTGTAATTCTGTGGACAGAGGCTGCTTTCTGCTTCTATGCACTTATTGTCCAGCTATATCTATATTCTTTACAATTGGTTTTGACGAAAATTATCTCAGATATGTATTTCTATATTCAAACAGCAAAATCACAGTTCATCAAAGTTTCACTGATTGTTCATGTGTTCTATTTTCCGCCCCCCTTTGCTGATCTGAGAAACCAAATCTTATCTCTTTAAGTTTTAGCATGTTCTCACAACCCTCAGCTTAATGGACAGTTGTGGGATCATGGATATAATTTCTGCACCGTTTATTACCAAACAACCACAGCATTATGGAATTTTTACAGTTCCACTTAATAAGCTATGCTTATTCCATTTCACAACTCCCACTTAAGTTCTAGTGAGACCCAGTGAGGTTTATTAATGTAAACACACAGAAGTTCAGTCCAGCAGGGCACAGTTCCAAGAACACACATGTAGTTTTGCGCCTGTATTTAACATCAAACCTAAAATGCCTTTTTGTTGATTTAAATGCGGTTTCAAACCTTGTTTCGCTTTTCTGCGATACCTTCTGGGGCTAGATTTAGAAAAATGATTCCAGAGCTCTTATCACCAGGCCAATAGATGACGGGAATAAATCCACAGCTCACTTCAGAATCTGAAGCAGAAGCAAGAACAGTAGCAAGAACGAGGACATTCAACAATTTGGGGATCGTGGTTTGAGTAAAGATAGCCAGAATAAATAGAACTAACCTTAGTATATTGAATCTTCAGATCACTGAGGGGTGCAGGCAACGTCTTTTCAGCTGACATGGTTTGAGCGGTTCCTGCAACACAGGTGAAACTGGCTTTAGAAAAAGTTCACTGATATTTGCCCTCACTGAGTACTTAGGTTTAATTGTGCCTTTTTTTTTTATCTGAGGAGGCTATAGTATATTTGCATGGAAGACTATGATTGGAGGATCCACCACACAGCAACGTGTGTGTGTGTAAAGGGGAAGTACAGAGAAAGTGTAACACTTAAGAAAGTAGGCTACGATCTCAGGGGCAAAAGTCTGTATGAATTGCGGCGAGTAATCCGAATCTTTCCCACCCCAGAAAGTAGTTTATATTCTAATCCAAAGCGTTCAGTTGCGAAGATCTGAAGTTATTTCAAAATTCACGTGTTTTTATTTAAATCTTCCGTGTTTTCTTCTAACCGCGGCATGACAAAAAAAAAAATGTAGTTCCTTTTTTTCTTTTTTCTTTTGCAGAAACTGCAGAGATGAGAAGTCTGGTCCATTAAAAAAATAGGACTATCCCGCAAGAGAAAAACACAAACTCTCTTTAAGAGGTAACTCCCTCAGCTTGGGGAAATAAAACCCACATTTTTGCGGCACCTTGAAATTAATAGATATTTTTCTAGGACAAGCTTCAACAACTTTTAAGGTGTGTGGACTTCAACTCTCAGACTTGGCTTGGAGATTCTGGGAGTAGAAGTCCACTCCTCTTAAAAGTTGAAGTTAAGAAAGACTGTTTTATGGCATAAAATTTTCTGGATCAAAGCTTCTATTTCAGGTACACGAATTTTGGTTTGTATATGTTTGTGTGTTATTTTTACAGCAGCTCTGTGGGTTATTTTGGAGGTAGGACTGATACATTCAGAGGATTTAATTTCTGCTGAGTAAAAACTATTAAGGTTATCTGAATTGTACTTGTTTGTGGGTGACAGTTCCACACAATTTTCTGGCATGAACGAGAAGTGGTTAGCCACTTTTTCCTAGCAAGACAGTTGCACTCTAGCCTGCAACCCTAGACTTCCAGATGTCCTCACTTAAATCCTACGTACTGCGGGCCAACTCTGTTTGGCTTTCTAGATCAGCCAGAATCAATTTGGGGGGGGAGGTGGCCAGCTGGCTGGAGAATTCTGGGAGTTAAAGTCTACACATCTTAAAACTCTGAGAAAACTTAACAGCAAATCCTATCTCCTGATAAGAGTGTCCATGTTAAATAATACAACAAATGAAGTATTCCCTCTCCTAACAAAGAAGATGAATGTAGAAAGGGATGTTCTGAGAACAAACTTCTGCCTGGGAAAACAGTAATAGCCCCATTAGTAAATTGTATTGTTTCTTCTCCTCTCCTCTCCCTCCCCTCCCCTCCCCTCCACACTCCATGCAGAGTGTGGCAACTTGACATATTATCAAGGCTTTATATATTTAGCTTTGTCCTTAGCCCTGCACATTTCAACACAAGGATGCCTGGCCCAAAGTTGTTTGCTTTATGACACATCTGGCCCACAGCCTCTTTCTTAATCATTTGGTCTTCACCAGAGGTGGTATTCAGCAGGTT
>AZIM01000229.1:35549-52804 GCA_000516915.1 Ophiophagus hannah | reverse complement strand
AAAAAATTGAATCCCACCACTGGTCTTCACGCTACACATTGTGTTAAAACAGACAGCCCCAATATTAACTGATCAGGAATCATTCCAACTTCTAGTAGGGTTGTTGTGGTTGTGGCTGTTGTTACTTTTAAGAGGTTAAGCCAAGGGTCTTCAAACTTTGAAAGTTTAAGACTTGTGGACTCCAACTCCCNNNNTTCCTGAGCTAACATGACTGGAGGATGAATTCTGGGAGTTGAAGTCNTGGGAGTTGAAGTCCACAAGTGTTAAAGCTCTCAAGTTTGAAGACCCCTGGGTTAAGCAAAGACCGAAATAATGGGAAACCTCCCTTCCTTCTGCAAACTTTCATAGGTGTTTTGGAATCCAATCCACCTAGTATGGGCAAGAAATCTTAATTTTACCTGAATAGATGAATTATACAGAGCAGATATTAACACAGAACAGTTAATTTCAACTTTAAGTAGCTCTATGGGGAATTAATACCTATGTAAAGGCTGCTTAATTAGTAACAGGCCTTGCTGTGTACTCTCTGTTTTCCAATTAATGTTTGCATCAAAGTTAATATATAGAATAGTGGTGTCTACTTTATGAATTGACTATAAAATATAAAGACCACTAGATTTCATTGTGCCAGCAATTTTATTGTGCAAGAAATGTCATAATCGTTTTCCCAAACAAATGGAAAGACAATTTTAGAAAGGTGGATATGTCTACATGTGCTTGAAATGAATGGAATGTGGAAAAATTATTGTGGACTCAAATCCTATTGATTTTAAAGTCACTTAGACGCCTCTTTCCTTGATTTGTGCCCAATGGATACAATCCAAAGCATACAAAATATTGTTAAAACATGTCATGGGAAAGGCTTTATGCCTAATTGCATACATGGTGTTCACACACATTCTTTTGCTTACAGAAAAGTACAGGGAAGCCTCTGTAAGACCAGGCAGATGCAACTCTACTGAAATAATCAGATCACTGTGAATATGGTTATTTCAGATTGCTAGGTGCTAGAACTAGATAGTAATTCCAATGATTGGCAACTGTTTTTTTAACCCTCAAAAACCTCAAGGTTTTTTAATCCTCAACTTTTTATGCCTCTGCAATATTTTACAGATATTCTTTGACTTATGACCACAATTGAACCCAAAATTTTGTTGCTCAGAAGACAATGAGTGGTTAAGTGAGTTTTGCCCCAGTTTACGATCTTTCCTGCCACAGTTGTTAAATTAATCATTGTAGTTGTTAACTTAGTACCCCGTGTTGTTAAGTGAATCTGGCTTCCCCATTGTCTTTGCTTGTCAGAAGTTCGCAAAAGGGGATCACATGATCCTGGGCCACTGCAACTGTCAAAAATACATGCCAGTTTTTCCAAGTCGTAATTGTGAAAAACAATCTTAAGTCACTTTTTTCAGGGCTGTTGTAACTTCAAATGGTCTCTAAATAAATGGTTGTAAGTCAAGAACTACCTGTGGTTCCATTGGTGGTATGAGACATAGGCAAATAATTCATCTGATAAAGTTATTTTCAATATGAGTGAAAGTCATATTATTGCAGTCGCCTCAGATAGAAAGTCCATACAGAGAGTGGTAAGGATAGCCGAGAAGATTATAGGAAGCTAGCTTATAAGCGCTACGTGCTTAGAGCTCAAAGCATTGTTATAGTTCCCACACACCCACTTTACAGTCTGTTTCTGTTGCTTCTCTCTGGGAGGAGGTTTCAAAGTATTTCTAGCAGGACTTTCAGGTTCTGTAACAGCTTTGTTCCCTAGGCCATCCATCTGGTAAACTCTCAAGGTTCGTTTTTTTCGCATATACATGTATACATCTGGACTAAACTGTGTTTTTTGACTGTACCGTTCCCCACACCTGCTGCATGTTATTTATCTATTCTTGTAACCCCACTCCTTCTGGCACTTTCTGAGGGCACACTGGTATTGGAACAAAGTCTTGGGGAATATCCAGTACTAGTGTGTATAGCATTGTTGTACGCCCGCTCAGCGTAGGGTAATAAATCCGCCATATCTGTCTATTGATATTTATTTATCATATTTATGCATATTATCACATTTATGTAGCATATATTGGTGAGAGTGGTATGCAATGAAATTTCATTTTAATGTATGTCGATTAGTGTACATTTAAAGTGACAATAAAGTTACCCTAAGGTCTAAGTCGTAAGTGCCCCAGGAGGTTGGTTAAAAACAAGGCAACCAACATGATAATGCAGATGTGAGAAATGCTACAGGTTTGGAAATAGATGTGGCTACTGCATATATTTACTTTTTTTATTTATATATAAATACCCTGTCTTTCTCTTGATGACAGCATATATTTTCGTTTGTGCAAGTCTTTCTGTCTTGTTTATAATGCTGAACACGCAATGCCCTCCCCATCAGAACTGATGAAGCTTCTTGAATGAAAAGTGAAACATTTCCTTCTTCCTCCTCAAGGAAAAAAGCACACAGTTGCCTTTTGAAGGGAAAAAAAAGCACCTTTAAGACAACTATGACCTGGATGACTGAGAATCTCCATAAATGTCTGCTTCTGACACATTGTGCTAAGACTTAGCTCTCTGGAAAAGACTCTAATGATGGGAAAGGAGGAAGAAAAAAGAAGCTGACTAACATGAAGGTGGATAGATTCAGTTATTGTGGAAACGTTAGGGACAGATCATCTTGGAGAAAATTGATCTATATTATGTGGTCACTAAGTCTGGATATAAGCCTGGATATAGACCTAATCAAATCATGGTTAATTATGTGTTTATACATGCAACCCTCCACCCTGGTTCATCACATGAGATTCCATTTATGAGAACAGTTAAAAACTATTGTTCAACGGATATAATAAAATTGATCTCAGGAAACAATCCAAATTATACAAATAAGATGTTATGCAAAGTGTATCAGAAATATAACAAAAACCAAAATGTAAATAAAGGTCCTTTAATGCCTTCAACTTGGCTTCACTGTTTAATTGTTCACAGTTGAANTAAACTATTTTCAAAATAACATTCCAAACGAAAGAAATACAGTTCAAATTCAAAGAGCAAATAATGAAGCAAAAACCAAAACCAAACCGCACTGAATAAAGTTCCATGACAGACCAGGATAAATAATTACCAACTTCAGGAAGCTAACCAGGTACAGTCCGTTGGAAGAACGCCAACCAAGATAAACCTTCTCTAGGAATAAAACACTAATTTGTCTCCAGTGTTAGCATGCAGGTCCAGACTCTTATGCAGATCTCACACCTGCAACCCATGAAGAAGATCATGGCCCTCTCCTCCTGAGTAGACCACTCCCTGTTGGCTGTTCCTCCTCTCCCTCAGAGTCAGTCTTCACCAGGGGCATGACAGAAACATTTTAACACCACAACAGTTTAAATTAGGTGTCACGTCAACTACTTAAATTAGAATATGATGCAGAATGGGCTTTCTCATCAGTACCATTATAAAAAAAACCACAACACATTTTCAATAAGGAATTCTTATACGGTAATAAGTGTCTAGTATAAGATCTTAAGATGTAGGCAAACTGGTATGGGAAGAGGTGTTTTTTCAAATATTTGTGCCCCAAATTTAGACTTTTAAATTAGGGATTCTGGTTGGTTTGTTGGTTGGTTTATAAACTGGAATGACACCAACTAATCTAGTAAAACAGATAAAAACATAGCCATTAGATTCTCTATGTGCTGAAGCTTCTGAATTGACTTCAAGGACAACATTTGTTTGCAATTAATAGTGCATCAATTATCAGACCCAGAATATAGCTATCTAGAAATAATGGCAGGTGGTTCAGCAATCAAAATTAAAAGTGACTTCAGGTTATTGAGTACACCTGGACTCATAGCAACAGTGAAGAGTTGAAGATAATTTCCAGGTTATTAATCTGTGGCTCATCAACTGTTTACATCTAAATGTTTTGCATCAGAAAAACTTTCATTTTCTTCAGATTCAGTTTCAGTTCTTTGGCTTTCATTTCAGTGCTTCCATAACCTCTCTAAATTACTTCCTAATTTAGGATAGTAGTTAATAGCAGGAGTAAAACACTTAGTGATAATCCGTGCTTTAGAGTAAAAGAAGGTGAGCTTCAAAATACCCCTACATAAATCCCACAAGTGCAAGTTGTTTACTTTTTTTTCAGTTGTTTAACAATGTTTTGGTTGTAGGGTTCTTGATGCTCTTTGAAATCGGTGATTTTCTTGCAGACGTATCAGCACTGATGATAATACCTAGTTTGGTAATGAAACATCTGCAAGAAAACCAACAAGCCCAGAGAGCATCAAGGACCCCTCATTTCAACCCTGAGCTACAAATATTCTCTTCTAATGGGTTTTTTTTTGACAATAGGATTGTCAGGACATTTGACAAGTGTTTGTCAAAGGCATGGCAGGCCCTTCCACCAAAAATGCTAGCCTGAACACTGCATGCTGCATGATCATATGAGGACAAGGTGTTGGAAGACAGAGAGAATCATTACATTAATTCATTCTTCCTGTGATCTAAGTGAGACAATAACAACACATGCTTGTGACATCATAATACCTCTCAGGTACTTGCATCAGATGCAGCCACTAAATCGCATCTTTTGTACAATGATGTCATGATGCACATGCCATATTTTTGACTTCATTGTACCTTGTTAAATACTGATAGCCTTATGTAACTATGACTGGTGGGTATTGACTAAGTATAATGCAAACAGCTGATCAACATACCTAAGAGATACCTAGCTAAGAACGATAACACAAGTAGTCCTTGATTTACAACCATTCCTTTAGTGACCATTTGAAGTTACAATGGCACTGAAAAAATGTGATTTATCACTGGTCCTTCCACTTATCATCACAGCATCCTCAGGCTTACATCAGCATTCCCCAACCTGTCTGGCAGACCGGCAGAGAAGGCGGCATCGGTGGCAGGAGAGGGAAGTGGGGATGGTTTTGCATGCGTGTGCTGCTTTCACAAATGCAGCTGCGCATGCGGGCATACGTGCACACACACTCTCCCACCAATTCCACGACCCAGTTCCGAACACGCTGTGGCTTGTCACTGGGCCATGGACTGGGGGTTGGGGGACCCCTGGGTTACATGATCCAAAATCAGGTGCCTGGCAGTTGGCATGTTTTTATGATAGTTGCAGCATCCCAGAGTCATGTGATTGCCATTTGCAACTTCCCAGCCAGCTTCCAACAATCAAAATCAATGAGGGAAGCCAGATTCACTTAATGACCACATGACTTACTGAAACACTGCAGTGATTTGCTTAACCACTGTGGCAAAAAAGCTCATGAAATCAAGCAGCACTCACTTGCCAATTGCCTTGCTTGGCAGTGGAAATTCTGGTCCCAGTTGGGATCATATGTTGTGCTGGCAAATGACCATTACTTTCTTTATTTTTGTAAAATAGAAGATAAATCCTTTTGTATTTCAGATTTCAGCAAAAAAAAAAAGCCCACTTAGTGTCAGTATTAATCAGCACATTATACCTTAAGGATCTGTGGATTGGCTATCCACAGGCCCTTAAGGTGTAATGTGCTGCTGCTGATTGTCTATCCACAGACCTTTGGTCCCCCCCCAAAAAAGTGCTGTTTTGACTTACATATAAAACCATATATGGTTTGGCACCAAAGAAGCTGCAGGACTTTTCTTCTTTAACCATAATTGACATACCCAGATAGCCATCTTCCAATACTTCAGGGGCTGTCACAAGGAAAAGGGGATTGACTTATTCTCCAACGTGCATGAAAGCAGGACAAGAAACAATAGGTGGAAGCTCATTAAAGAGACATCCAACCTGAAAATAAGGAGAAATTTTCTGACAGTGAGAACAATTTGCCAGTGGAATAGTGGACGTTTTCATGAAAAGATTGGGCAACCATTTGTCCGGGATGGAATAAGGACACCTGCCTTGGGCAGGGGGTTGGAGCAGAAGATTTCCAAGTTTTCTTCCAGCCCTACTCTCTGATTTATGCAGCATGTTAGTGAGATCAAAGAGGCTCAGATAAGGAGGTAATGTTTTCTGTAAGGAATCAACATTATGGAAGACCTTGCTTTGGGATGTTAGATTACTCTATGTTGGGGCTTCCAGAGACCAGGAAAGACAGAATTTGGTGGTTGATGCTCATCCTTTATGTATTAGCAATACACAAGTCCTTGGCTACTTTTGAGTTTAGGTGGGAGTTTGAAGATTTAATTTTAAAGGTATTATAGAAGTTACGGCTTTAATGGTTATTGAACTGTTTATATTTGTCGTGATTTATTGTGGGTATTTTATCTATGGTTACTGCTATTGGTGGTTTTATGTTTTATGTAGATTGTTTAGCAACCTTGAGTCTATGCAAATTCTGTAAATCTTTTTTTATATATAAATTGTAGTAAATATTTTTAAAAGAAAGATAAAACTAATACACATGGATATAAATTAAGAAAAAGAAACGAAATATAAAACAATAAAAAATAAAGCTAAAAGTGCAAAAACAAAATAGAAATAGAAAAGAAAGAAAAAAAGAAAAAAGATACTAAAAAGTAGCTTCTGATCTTTTTACTGCAGTCATAAGTAATTTACTTCTTACCTTATGGTTACAACAAAACCCTCTTCTTTCCATTTATCATCTCTAATAATCAAAACCATAAATATGGATATGTTCACCTTTTTTGTGTCATACAAAAAGTCTGTAACAGATTTCCAATCAATAATAAACATAGATAATGGTGTTTTCTATGAGAACTGAATGCCCAGAAAGCTTTCAGTTCAAGGAAATCAATTTAACTATCTCAGCAAGTTCCACCATTTTTACCAACCATACTTCTTTCCATCTTTGTGCATATGATAATCTCGCTGCAATTATCATATACAAACACAAAATTCCATAACTTGTTTTCCAACTATCATAGATATAGTATTTATCCATCAATCCCAAAAGAAAAATATTTGGTCTCAACTGTAATATTGACCTCTAAAATCTTCTGAATCCAATGGATGTTTCATTAATATTTGAATCCAGAATTTTCTAGCTTTTTTATACATCCACCAAACATGATTTTTAAAAAGTCTCTTCTTGTTGCCCACATTGCCAGTATAAATTTATATATTCTAAACATTTTCTCTGGTGATATATACCAACAATACATCATTTTATATTTTAACCTTAAGACTGTAACATGGTGTAACTTTCAACCCTTTCAGCCACATATTTTTTTTATTGTTCTATCAGTTTATTGTAACCAACATTTTAGTCTACTTTATCATCTTTCTTTCACTTGTTCTTCTTTTTTTCAAATTTCAATTAGTTTATACATTTTAGCAATTACATCATTTGTACACAATTCTATTTCAAACTCAGAACCACAAACTCTTTTGTCTACTTTAAATATTTCTAGTAATTATCCATTATTGAACCATTGGCAGTCATACCTCTCTGCTACCAGTTCTTCTCTTTATTTTATTTTACATTTTCCTTGACAAAATTCTAGTACCTTGTGATAAATTAGCCATTTGTGTTTGCCTATGATTTCTCATCTATAAAATGCTTATTTTATAAATTGTAGTCTTTCTAGAATAGCATAATGGAAGCAATACACACCCTGGCCAAAGAATAATAGAAGCCTACTAAACTGGAATCTCTATTCTCTAATTCAGGTAAGGCTGATATAGTTAAACATGTAATAATTGTACTTTATTCTGCATTGGTCATAACTCATCTTGACTATCATGTCCATAGCGGACATGATAGCATAACCGGAAGAGATTCAGAGAAAGGGAATGAGGATGATCTGGGAATAGACATTGTTGAAGAGAAACTTATGGAACTGGGAATATTTGACCTTGAAAAGAGAAGATTGAAGGGGGGAGGATATGCAACAGTAGCTCTTTTTTCAAGCACCTGAAAGGACATCACATAGAAGGTGGCCAAGACATGGGCAATGAGAACAAATTTTAGCAGAGTGTTAGGACAAATCTTCTAACATGAAGAACATTTGGATAAAAGAACCAAACTTTTACTGGGTGGATTCAAGTAGAAGCTGACAATAATTCCTGACCAGAGAGAGACTGGATATGTGAGTAACAATCCTATATCAATGTACACGCCTGAATCCACAGTCTTGAGACAACCATTGACTTTGCATTCAGAAAATCCTGATTCAATCTATGACATTTCCAGCGACACTTGCTGACCTGGATCAGTAATCACCTTTGGAACAAGACTGTCCCATACTTCTGGGCAAATGGGTTTTGATTTAAAAGGTACTTGGGTATTTACTAATACTAGAAGACCTACTACAGCTGTCTATAAAACATGAGGATGCATATGGATAGGTAACTCTGAAATTACATAATTTAGGCAATGGAAATGCAAACTGGAAATGCAAACTCTACGGACTACGGAGCATTTATTTCTGAGTAAAATAAAATGCTAGGTTTATGCCATGAATGAACTATGGGTACCAACAATACTAAACATAGATTTATGAGTGGAGGATCCACAAAATCTGCCTGCATGACTCTTGTATTAGAACTTAAAGCCTATTTATCTTTAGCCAAGTCTATTAGAAAGATCAATCACTTGAATAATTGCTGCTGAAAAGGTTAAAATAGTACAATTTTTTACTAATTTGCAGCAAATTGCTTGAAAATACCTACAACAAATATCAACAAACTGTTGAAATATTTGTTAAATTCGGTGACCTCTAACGTGTATTTCAAATTGATTTATAGTCCAAAACTATTTAAAAAGTATGAAAAGGCAGCAAGCCTTTAAAAGTGGAAACATTACAGTATAAGATTCAACTAACGGCTTGATTCCAGTATTGCGGATTGCTGTGTATATTTAGCATAGGATATATATGTTGTGAAACTACATGCAGGAGATGCAAAAAATAGTGTATGGTTTAAAACCAGGAGTTTCTGTACTGCCGACATTAAGAAAATATTTACAGTAATCATACTAATTGAAAGTGGACAGGAAGATAATTTTGGATAACATAATGCAGCATAGCCCTCTGAGGATAGAAGGGAAGCATAGAATCTTTCATTTTAGTTGGAATTGTATACGGGTGTCCATGAGCAAAATCTAAGCATGTATTCTGTCTTATATTTGGTCAAAATGGAAATGTAAAATACTGAAATTATGAAAGGAAAATAGGTAAATGTTGTTTGTCTTACTTAAAATTCAAATGGTAATAATCACAGGCAAATGACAATAAACACACATATGCATGCTGCAGTTGGACACAAAGTTATTTGGGAATAATTCAGTGATACTTATTTCTGAAAATGCATATGGAATTGCACTGTTAATATTTTGATATGGAATTAAAAGCTATCAAAATGTATGGTACTCTTTTTTTCCTTTGAAACCACAAAGTATTATATATTTTGGTACCTGCAATATTTACTTAATGTTTTACTTAATGCCTTAAAGTAGCTAAATACAACTGTATTATGCCTTGTGAGGTTCATTCATTAATTAGTTGTCATTAATCTGCTAGGACAGGCATGTAAATGTTATTTTTCACCTAACACTAACAAATCGTCAGTTTTACAGCTTTTGAATAATATTTATATCTTGATTAATGGAAAGCAATTGCTCTTGTAGATCGTGGTGGAATTTGAAGAATCTTAAGGATAAGCATTCCAGTAGTTAGAATTAATATAATAAACTTCCCATTATTTTAGCGAATGAGCAATTTTATTAGTTTTACTTTTCAATAGTTATTTCTAAATAGTATAGTAGCATAGAGTTAGAAATGTATCAGACTGCTTTATATATTTTTTAATATTGGTACAATAGTTCACATATTGAAAACTGTTCTATTTCAATCTATTTTTTCTATTGATAGAACAATTACCACATGTTTATCTCAAAATAAGTCCTGCTGTGTTTACTGGGGTATATTCTATATGTTTCTATTTTATACATCAAATAATTAGCATTCTTCAGACTGAGGTGCATGCCTGAATCTAATGTTTCCTTAAATCAAAGCACTGGTCTGTGAAATCTAAAAATGAAACAAAGAAACAAACTACTTAAAGGCTAACTACAGCATCCTCTTATGTAAAATGCTTACAACTTTTAAAAAGTATAATCAGAGTTTTCTAACTGTGTCTTAACATATTTCTTTTAAGTAAAGATGTTCATCAATTTCTTCATCTGATTTAATAATGATTGCTATGTGTGCAGATTTCATCACACACACATACAAATCCCCTTATTTTCAATTTAGTCATTACAGATTTGGAAAAGCAACAAGCAGAAAATCCTGTTTCATTACGTTTCAAGAGAAAGATTTTTTATAAGAATTTGCTGCCTCTTTTATAAGCTAAGGGCTGTTGTCTTCTTCCTTGTCAAACATAATATCTCTTGCTGCATTTTGGCCCTCTGTAGTTTCTGTTATAGAGGCTAAGCCAAACAAGCTTTTTTCAGTATCAATCACATACTCAATATAACTTAAGTGGATTTTGAAAATAAAATGACACCCCACAATTTCTTAGCATTGCTCTTTGCAGCAAAAAGACATTCTTAAAACTTTCCTATAGACAATAAAGAGCTCTTTTGAGATTGCTAAAAAAAATTGGAAAAAAGAATATGATTGTCACTTTTTCTCATATACAATACACACACACACACACACAAACATGGTAAATAAGTTTTACCTTTCAACTTCAAAGTTAGTTTGTATATCTGACGCACGTCCTCATTAATAGCAGTCCAGTACACTGTGTCCCGGAGTCTACAGTCAACACGACAAAATAACATTCATGACATATATATATATAGATAGACACCCACTCCTATGCCTACAGACACACAAGTGATTATCAAGAGTTCTATTTGAGCTCAGTTTACCAAGACTGATCCTTGAAAGTGATCATTTAAGCAAGCACTAAGTGGAAAGAAACTAAAATACATTTAGATGGCAAAAAAACTCCCCCACAAAAAACAAAAACCTTATTTATGACATAGAGAATGAAAATACCCACATACCATTTATTCTGTTAACCATGTAATATACATTGTCATTTTGACATTCAGACCATTTCTCTCTTTCCATCACCTTCATGTCAGTCCAATTCACTCATTCTGACCAGCGATGAAACTGGGCAAGGGAGCTGGGGGTGGGAAAGGAAACATGGAAAGATTGTTTTCCTAGATGATGTATTTGCAGGGCATTTTTAAACTCATCAGATTAAGTATTGGAAAGATGGTAGCCTTGATAAAGGAAGCCCTGCTGGTTTTCTGTCTCCTTGAGACAATAAGACCACATAGCTGTGTCTGCGTCTTTCTGTTTGGGATTGTTCTGCTTTAACACATAAGAGACTGAAGTTCAGTTACTATTCTTAATTAACTCAAGTTAAACTAATGAGGGTGGGTTGGCCAGGAAGGAGAGGGATGGAAAATTGGTGGGAGGGAGGAGGGAGATGAGTTTTAAAAAGCAACTGAGCTTTGGTTTAATGGAAGGATTTGTTACAATGCATTTTTGCTGTAGAAAAACAATGCTGGTCTGTAACNNNNTCTTCTTCTTCTTCTTCTTCTTCTTCAAAAGTTTACAGAGATGCATTCTTTGCTCTAAAAGTATTGAGGGCCAAGAGTAGCCTAGAATAAAAGGTGTGCTTCCATTCATCAAAGTGTCTAGAAGTTGAGTTGTGGCATCGGAACTTCTTTTCTTGTTGGTTCGAAAGGTTTCACTGCTTATCCAAGTGGCTTCTTCATTTCAAACGAACAAGAAAAGTCTAAAAGAAGTCTTGAGTTAATTTTCAGACAACTCTACCCAAACGACTGAGAATCCTCATTGACATAGTCATCAAAGTCTATATTTTGAATTCCAATAAAGGAGGATATTTGTAGCTCAGGGTTGAAATGATTCTGAAATGGTACTTGGTGTTCTTTGAGCTTGCTTGTTTTCTTGAAGATCTCTCATTACCCAAACTAGGTAACATCTAACAGTACTAGTCTCACTCAAGTTGTGTGGCATTTTACAGACTGAGAAATGAGGGCAGTGTTCCAGCCCTATAATGGAAGAAGCTGTATCCAAAAAATTTAGATAGGATTAAGCCTTTTCATTCAACTCATCTATTAAAATATTTCTACAGTCCTTACATGCCTTCTGTTTGCTGGGCATTGACTCCAGTGAACCAAGGCAATAAAGATAGTATGTATTGACCTGGGGTGCAATGTGAAGAAAGTACAGGAAGATGGTGGAAATGAAGTCTGCCCCTCAAGCTTCTCTGAAGTTAAAGGTCAATTTTTACAATACAAATTCACCCAGGATTATCCCTGTGGTAACATGGGCTGCCAATAAATTTAATAAATTAAATAATAAATGAATAATAGTTTTGGTTCCAGCTGTAGCCAGCACTTTAGCATTATTTCCTGAAATTAGTCAAATTATGGCCAATTTGGTTTATGATGGGCTAAGGAAGGTTGGTTTTGCTTAACTTTTAAGTGCCACTCTACACTTTAGTCAGTCATTTTTTGTTGGGTTTAGCTCGCTTTGCTACTACAAAAGGCCTGTAGCCAGGAGGGCAGGAAGAATCTTGTGAGTCCCTTCCAGAAAATGTCTCCTTTTAGTATCAGGCAGCTGACAAATTGGTGTCCATCCTGTGATTGGGCCCATCCATCCTGATGTTCTTACTAAATACTCCAAGATCAGCCAATAGAAAGCAATTAGAATGAGCTTCAGGGGACCCTGTGAGAGGATATAAGAAGTCAGCATTGGGTCTATAACTAGCAACTTTAACACTTGTGGACTTTAATACTTGTGACTCCCAGAATTCATCAGTCAGCATGGCTGACTGGGGAATTCTGGGAACTGAAATCCACAGATCTAAAGTTGCCAAGGTTGGACACCCAAGCACTAGGGTGTGGCTTCAATTCCACAGTTCTGGATGTCATCTTGATTTTTTTAGAGCTCCCTCCACGAATGGTCCTGATGGGCTTTAACTATTATTATGTCACAGCATAGATGTGGAACACTAATTTAACATGGATAAATTGCCCAATCATTATTATTATTCAGTCAAGCATTAATTTTTTCTGAGCTATTCAATTGTCAACAGCCAAACAGCAAATAAAATTAGTTCCCAGTTACCTCCTACTTGTTTCATGGATCACAGATATCCAGCACTCTGCACTCTGTTGTTTCTCCAAAGGGGAGGCAGAGAGGATCCAATGATTCCTTCAGCAGCAGCCTCTCTCTCTCTCTCTCTCTCTTCCTCCCTCCCTCCCTCCCTCCCCTTGACATAAATGGTGAAACAGGCCATCACAGAAAGACAGTGAGAGGCTGTGTGTGCGCCCACAATGGTAAAATTGTGGATTCTGTTTTCTTCGTTTGTTTATTTGCTAAATTTTTATGCCACTCATCTCTCCTACAAGGTGACTCTGGGTGGCTTACAAGTTATAAAACAAGTTAAAAAAATTTAAAATATTAAAACATTACAAATTACACAGCGTAAAATATTTATTAAAAACTGTACTAAAACCTAATAAAACAAGAGAATTAAGAGATGGATGGGATGGGAGATGAGTCAGCCATCTCCAGTGGTGAGGGATCTTTTCAGGCCCCAAGCCAGCCGGCAAAGCCAGATTATCCTTCCAGAAGGTCAAAAGGTCTCACCTCTGGTGGTAGAATGTTTCAGGAGAATGGGGCCACAAAATGGAAAAAACTCTTTTCCTGTTCCCTTCTTCAATTCCTTAGCAGGCCTCTTCCACTGACATGAGTGGGGCAGGTTTGTCCCATTGGGTGGAGATGGCTCCTCAGCAGGGGTGGGCTGCTGGGGGTTTGCAGGGGTTCAGGAGATCCTCTGGCTAAGATTCTGCACAGTTTGGAGAACCCCCAAATCCCATTCCTGGCTGACCCCGCCNCTGAGGCTCGGGGAGGGTGAAAAACAGGCCTCNNNNAAGTTTGGGAAGGCCAGAAATGGGTCCATTTCCAGGTTTCCAGAGAGCCTCCGGAGCCCAGGGAGCCCATTTTTGCCCTCTCAAAGGCTTGAGGAAAGCCTCCGGAGCTGAGGGAGGGCAAGAATTCCCTGGGGGTGGTACCACGTCCTCCGGCTGATCCAGTCACCCACCATGGCCACGCCTACCCTGCAACGGGGCAGAGAACCCGTTGCTACCCCTGGCCCAGTGGTATTAAACCATGCAAGGAATGTGGTTTTTCATAAATTCTGTATTTTCTGCTTCTCTCTTTCTACACACAGATAGACACACATACACCCACAATTACACTATAATGGACCTGAGGTAGATGATATAGGAATTATTGTAGAAATTCTTAGACATGAGTATTATAGTAAAGAAGTTGTCAGAATGTCAGCATTCTAGGATGGTAGGAACAGGATGTATTTGCTGATTCTATTACAAAACAGAAGTGCCATGTTTGGTAAAGACTTTAAGAGTTTAAGAGAATGCCCTCTACTGCTTTCCAAAACTTAAAAGGGAAAGAATAGGCAACACAGTTCATTGTCATTATTTATGCCTAACAAGGCCAGCCAGTCAGCAACCTCTTTGAAGTTGAAATGAAGTGATGGGTTGGAGAAAAGGAGGCACTGTGTCCTGACAGGCTGAGGTGTGACCTGATGTATCCTAACCACCTCGGACGATGTCAGAAGACCAAGCAAAAGGAAGGTAGAAAAGATCAGAAATGAGATATCAGGAGAAGGAGATTGAAAGAAGAAAGAATGAGATTAGAAAGTAGCCTTTCATATCTGGCCTCACACACTTGAGATACATTCCATCATCCTCAGCCAGAGTAGCTAAAGATGGGCATTGGTGTGAATTGTAGTTCAGTGTTAGTAAAGGGCACAAGCCTTGGGAAAGACACTCATGTAGTGTACATTCTTCAGACTGAATAGGCGTTGGAAAGGAACAGATGAAACAAGATTAAGTACTTTAATTGTTATTTATTATGTGTGGGTAATCTACAGTTAGATTTCCAGACTAAGAGTGGTGGAAATTTAATAATTCAAGACCTTAACAAGGAGCTAAGAATTATTAAGATAGCATCTAAGAGTATAGGCAGTTCCAAGCTGGCTACTTTTTTGTAAAATTATGGTGTTCAAGACTGATAAATTCAATATTTCTGGATATTGAAGAAATCCTTTAGGTATTGCTACAAGACTCGAATCACAATTAGTATAAAATAGACTTTTTTTCCTCGTAAGCGTTCAACTTTGAACTTCGTATTTTATTTCCAATCGTTTTTCAGAAACAATAAAAGAAAAACTATTTTTCAGAAACATACTTTCTCCAGATGTATTCCATCATTCTCAGCCAGGGTAGCTTACAGTATAATGGGAATTGATGTGAATTGTAGTCCAATGCTAATGAAGGGAACCAGCCTGGAGAAAGAGGCTCATATAGATCTTTCAGAGATTGAACAGGAGGTTGGAAAAAAATAATTGTAACAAGATTAGGTAAACCTTTCCTTACCTTGTAGACAACAAACTAACCAAGACATTGGTATAACCCAAACTAACCATAATTATCCAGAGGTAATTGCTATTAGATAAAATTCACATTTAAATAAATAGCGAACCTATAGACAGCCTTCAAAAATAACCTGGCTAACTTTATCCTAGATAAGTAAGTTGAAAGTTCTATTTTTTACAAATTTAAGGACTTAAATTATCCTTGGAATATAAGAATCCTGAGATCACAGGAAAGTTGCGATCCCATTGCGTCTTTATTTAATTGCGTATGTAATGTGGGACAATATTTTCACATTATTCATTTCATTTATTCACTTTGTTTTCTTTAGTACTCCCCTCTTCCCCCCTCACAGGACCTTAAGGTGGTTTAAGTGAGGATCTCAATTTTATTCCTACTACAACTCAGTAGATTAAGTAGATTAAGCCCAAAAGTCATCCAATGCATTGCCATGCCTGCGAGTTCAGAAATTGCTGTTCACCATCCGAGCAGGTAACGTAAGGAACATTTTGCCCCTTTGTAGTTCAATCGGCCATTTGTTTGCCTGGATTGTCTTCTGCAAGCATTGCAACTCTGTCCCTTTTTAAAAAGAAAATGTTACTCTGATTTGAATAACATAGGTAATATAATAAGAGGCATTTCTGGAAACATGTTCATATGGTGTGGCAAAGAGAGAGGGGTAGGAGGGCGAAGAAGGAGAGAGAGAGAATTCTTTACAAACTCTGCTCCTTCCAAGCACATGTAATTCTGGAAAACTATCAAATACCCCCAGATTAGATCCTTGTGTACTGCGAGAGAAAACAACAAGTTTTGGAAATTCTTTGTCAATTCTTTCTTCTCTAAAATAGAGCTTTGCACATTCTTGATATAAATAAATATGTATCTGAGTACATTTTCATGCATTGCAAAGCTTCTCTTAATTTTATTAGGGAAAAAGAAATGAAATACATAATTCAAATGCTTGTGACTAATTTGTTATTAAATGGTTGGATACCATTAGAAAATGAAATGAGTTGATCCTGTTCAAAGGGAAAAAACAGATAAGAGAAATGTACACTGAAGGCATCTCAGTCATGATATTAAGGGAACAAAGAGTTTCATTTCCTTAAATAGGCACAGAATTGTTAATCCAAAATACAAAGGGGGCAAAGTTCTTTGGGGAACTTTTTCTGAGTCAAAGGAAGCCAAAATAGATTTCCAGTCTTAACAAAGGATACATTACTGATTAGAAGGGAAATTCTGTAAAAGCTTTTTTTTGCTTTTGAAGAACATATTTGCAGTTGAAGGCTGAGAAAGCTAAATTCTCCAAAATTCATGATCTTGGGAAACACTTGCTGGTTAAAGAATGCATGTACCAACTCTGTACTGCAAAACATAATTAATGAAGCATTTTGCTTCTGAAATATCTAAAGATACAAAGACACCCTGCTAAGTCTGCCAAATAACCGTGATACATATTTTTCCCTACTGTTTAATCATGTCTGATTCTCAGAGGCCCCCTGAACGAAGTCCCTGTAATTTTCTTGGCAAGGTTTTTCAGAGGTGGTTTGCCATTGCCTCTTTCCTAAGGTTGAGAAAATGTGACTGGCAACAAAGTCACCCAGCTGGCTTTGTGCCCAAGACAGGCTAGAAGCCATGATCTCCCAGTTTCTTAAGCACTACACCAAACTGGCTTTCAATGACCTTGAATATGGGTTATGAAAACAGCTTTGAACAATGTCGGTGGAGATTCTCAGTCATCCAGGTCATGGNTATCCCAAAGGTGCTTTTTCAAGAGGCAAAAATCAGAGATGAAGAAGCTTCTTGGATAAGAAGTGAAACGTCTTC
>AZIM01000229.1:22843-35535 GCA_000516915.1 Ophiophagus hannah | reverse complement strand
AAGTCCAGTTGCTTCTTGAAAAAAAGCACTTTGGGGACAGCTTTGAACAATAGTTGTGAATTCTATATTAGCAAAATTTGCTCATTTTCCTCATTCCTTGAAGTTCTCTCAGGCATTTAAGAAATGTTCAGATCATCAACAAAAACAGCATTTTGTAGTAGAATTCCTCATTTGATAATATTGAGGAACTTTGTTTCATTACGTTTCGCCAAACTGGAATCTTTCTATTCTGGAAAATGTTTTTCAGAATTAAGAAAAACTCACTGTTATATGCTGTAATTTTTAAATAACAGGAAGAAGCGCATCTATTTCTATACATTGAATAGAGTTAGAACCCATAGGTAATGTTTAATCTACTTTAACTGCAATATGCCTAGATATACCTAAACACAACAACCTTCAGGCTTCATTTTATTATGAATACATCATGTCTCCACATTGACCGAATGCCTTTAAAGAAGGACATAGACTGGTGATCTTTAGTCCCTTACTCTCTGCTCAGTTGTTGCCTTTGGCTTGGCTCAACTTGAGTATTCAGAATTTTATAATAAACCAGGTTTTTGCTGGTCCAGCAATTTCAGCATTGCTGAGTTGATTCAATACACTGTGAAAATGCCACATTTTGACATTCCCTCCTTTCTTCTATACCATGGTTCACTTCATTCATTTCAATAAAACTCACCTTTCAAGTTCTATATTTATGATGGCTTCTTGGGTTTTCAGTCAAGTTAGACTCTAAGGAAAACATTACTAATATATTAATATCAGGAGCTTGTTTGTCATTGGGAATGTGGTAGGAGAAAACTTCAGAGACAAATCCTTTGATCAGCATTCCAGTCTAGAGGTTCATGTGACAGGGGAAGGGAGAGCTGTGATAAATAGAAAGAAAGGTAGGTAAGACTGAAGCTTAGAACAAGGATTAGCAGCCATTCTGTTCATTTTTTTAAGGTATTGCCTACTCCCAATGTGTTTGATGGGTACATACGTAGCTAGATATTTCAAGGTAAAATCATTCTTCCAACATGTTTCCTCAGAAAGGCACATAGACAGGAACATAGACAAGATGTTGTTTGATGAGCTCAAAAAGTCCAACCTTGATCTTCTCTTTGAAGAAGGTGCCCAGGATAGTGTCCATTAATCAGGTTAGCAGCAGAACTGAAATGAAATCAGCAACATAGGATACCTTCAGTTCAGCACACAACAAAACAACCTGAAGCAGGATGTAGAAGTTATCCCACAAGTATTATCCAGGAATACTTTGAGGCTGATTTATCTCTCCTGTACTTAGGAGAAAGGCACAATATGCTGAATTTAAGACTCAGAAGAACTGGGGGAATTCCTGGATGTGGTCCTCTTCTGTGTCCCAAATATTTCATTACAATTAATTAAAAAAAATACTGAAGTCAGCTGTGAGCAGGTCTTGCCAACATTTATAAAGACTGAAAGGAAGATTGAACAAAATAAGGAAGGAGGTAAGGAAGTTAGATTTTTTTTTTTAAAAAAAATCTCAACTCTACAAGCAACCGAAAGTATCCCAAAAACTATCTTGGTAAGACGCCAGGTATCGGTTTGAGAAATAGATGAAATAAAGACTGGAACTCCATCATTGGCTTAAAAAAACAAGAACAAATTAATCTGATGCTCTCTAGGAGAGACTTCGTTAGAAAACTACTAAATACGTTGCCAAGCAACCATCTGTATTTCTAAAGCCTGTAATAATTAGAGATGAAAAAGCTTTAAATGTTTTTTTTCTTTAACAAAAGAGAACTAGTGAGTCATTTTCAGATGTTGGAAAATGAAACTCTAGCAGAGAAGATGTCTGTGTTTCTGAAATTCTATTTAGGGAAATTTGGCACAAGTAAGTGATTTCCAAATATCGGAGTAAATAAAAAGCAAAAAAAAGGTCATAAATTTGGTTGTGCTAAAAGCATCCAATGTAAAACTGTGAGAAAGCACCTTATCTCAAATAATCAGGATGAATGGAGTAAAGCTGTTGCCTTTTTAAGGCTCCCCATCATCACCACCACCAGACAAACTAGAAAGAGATGGTGAAGTCAAAATTCTGGGGTGCTGAGGCCAGGAGATATTCTACTTAAATACTGAATAGTATTTATTCAGCAGGTTAATGCATAGAATATGAAATAAGAAACATCAAATAAGTTTGATAAAGTATTTGTGAAGAAAGTAGGTAGGTGGGTAGGAAGGAAGGAAGGCTGCACTCCACACCAAAACACAGGCATAAATTCACAAATGCATATCAATGTTCTAAATAAGCATTAAAATGAATGGTGGCCACATTTTATTATAATCATTTACGACTATTCTGCATTGATAAATTGATAAGTGATACATTTAGGTTTTTAGTATCAAATCTGGGCATCACTGAGTAATTGGACCCACTTTTTTTAAAAAACGGTGACAAGTAGGGCTCTTTTAGTTAAAAGAAATGCCCAGAGATTCTGCTTTTTCCCCCATGTTGCTTTCCATGAAATATGAATATAATTCAAACGAATATGAATTTCTAGAAATATTCATTTGTGACTTGAATTTGATTACTTTTTCCAAATTCTTCGCCTAAATGGAACTATGATAGGACACTACTCAATTCTGTTAGAAGCAGTACTTTCATTACATCTTCGTGATTGGATCCAGCACTTTCTATAAAAACATAGCAGTCTAACAAATACAAAATGCTGATTTTTTTGTTGTTGAATGAAATATAATCTAATATTTAAGTTTTTAATATTAATGTTAAAACAATCCCTAATTCTTTATTCCATTCAACCATTACAACTTGCACCTCAAATTAATGGATTCATTATCATTCTTTTAGGAAGATTAATTGTAAGATTCTATATATCATAGGGCTGTGCTCATCATTTCTCATGACTTTGTGACCTCCTGACTGGATTATTGCAATGGGTTTACATGGGGCTGCTCTTGAAGAGTATTTGGAAGTTTCATCTGGTGCAGAATGCTACAGCATGGGAAGTTACTGGGTCTGGTTAATCGATGTATGGGGCACCACTGTTTCTTGAGCTTCATTGGTTTCCACTGTGCTTCAAGACACAATTCAAGATGCTAGTTGTCACCTTTAAAGCCCTTCATAGGTTGGGACTAGGCTACTTATGGGACCATCTCTTCTAATTGTTTGTACCTGTCCTACTTGATCAGTGAGGAGGACCATGCTCCAAGCATCGTCAGCAGAGGTGACTTGATGGTGAGACGTAGGAGAGCCCTTTCTGCCATGGCTTCAGCCCCTTGGTACATAGTCCTCTCGAGATTAGATTGGCACAGTGCCTGTTGAATACATATAAGGCCTTGAAAATTTGGTTTTGTGCCAAGCCTGGGGCCCAAGGTATGGAATAGAGCCCATCTCCTGGTTGTACTTTATTTAAACCACCTAGAGCAGGGGTATCAAACTTGCAGCCTCTGGGCTGGATGCTGGCCCTGCCCCCGCCCAGTTTAGCGAAGGGGAAAAGAGTCCCGATACGCCATGTGATGCTGTCTTGACGCCGCAAGTTTGACACCCCTGACCTAGAGTAACGTAAAAAGTAAGATGAAAGGCTATATAAATAGATTTTAATAATCATTTGTAGCAGATTAGATATTTTGAAGTTGAACATTCAGGTCTGAAATTGGGAAATCAATAGTAGAATGATAAATATGGCCAGTGAGTCTCCTTGGCCATTATTTAAAGCAAATAATAATAATTCCATTTTTTTATCTATTGATTGATACAAAGAATAAATCCTGGTTTCCATCCACATTTTCCATAAAATATATCTGATGTCTGGATCACTGGTTATCACCAACAACTTAGCATTAGATAAAGTATCAAAACATCATTTCTAGAAAAAATGTAATACAATTTTCAAGTTGATATAATAGTAACAGGAACTGTATGAAAAATATACTGATTTAAACAGTGACTAACTAAAGGTGTCATATATGAATAGAGGACCCTAATCCAACTAACTAATAATATCCTATATTAATGCACACAGTGGAGACAAGAAGAATATCTACTAAGGAGATTTACCTAAAATTTGACACTAGTCAACGGATACAATTTGAAAAACAAATAATTCTCTTTAATAGATATATGCACTTTTCAAAAGATATCTTACAACAATAACCTCTATCTTTTCATGAAAATCTTTTTCAGATTGACCGTACAGATATTAGTAGAATTTTAAAACTGAAAATTTCCAGTTCAGAGGAATTACATAATTTATCTTCTTCACCTTTAACCATTACAACAATTATCATCTTTTTTTCTTCTTCAAATTGTTTGCTAAGATTTGACTGGATCTTCCATTTTTCCAATATATTTGACACAAACATATTAATGGCAATTAATTTGCTTATATTTAATTTTACCTCTTTATATTAACTATTGATGGGAGCCAGCTATGTCTAAAACCAAAAGCTTTTAAGTTTATTTTTCAATTAACTCTCATGAATTTTTTGTAACTATTTGATGCACATAAGAGCAGTATGATCACGAATGTAAGCATTTTATGCTTTCCAATTAAAAGTCAAGGAACTAGCCATAATAATTCAAAATATTGTGATATCTCAAAATTAATCTTTTTGATAAAGCTAACATTGATAAAGAAGAATGGAAGTAACCAAGATTCAGATGGTACACTATTTTATTAGAATTATATTTATAAATTAACTGGACTATGATCTTGTGTATCTTATGAGTTCAAATATACTGAAATAGAGTTGAAGACACATAAATTAAAAATAATAATCCAATCTAAAAAAGTTTTGATTCAATAGAATCAAATTGACTAGAAAATGTATCCACATTTGAGGTGAAAGTAAAAGGAAGTAGTCTCCTCCAGTCATTATCATAAAAAAATGCTAAATATAAAATCTATGTATGAACTATGTATTTGCTGGATGGACAGATAACACTGATTCATGTTATTCATAATAACGATGACAATACATCATCATAAGATATCTTTACTAAAGAAGAGAGCAGTGAAATATGATTTTTACCATAAATCTGTGATCCATTCTGCATTAAGATTTATTTTCCCTATGTAAACAGTGGTGCTATTTACACAGAATTGCTTAACTATTAATTAAGCCATGCATTTCTTTCAAACTCAATGAATATCCTAGCAAATAGAGACTGATGTCTTATCTAGGAAAGCTTTTTCAAAATGATTCATTAATATTAATCAGTGTTAATATTGCTGTCTCTATTTGATTTAGCTATTTGGCAAAGTCTGCTGAACTATGACATATCAGCAACTTCAACTATTATTTTGTTTTTCCTTGTATATCTCAAACATTCTTAAATTTAAATTGTATTTTTTCTTGGTAAACAGTTGCTTAAAGATGATAGTGAATTGTGTGCTAGTAGGTTTGATTCCTCACATATATATCTATAATTTGATTGTCTCAAGCATTTCATTATTTAATGCATTATCTAAACATGCTGGGTAAATGTTGATCAAATGTTTAGTTTGTCCCTAAACTAACAGCTCTGTATCCTTGCAATGCCCAGAACAGATATGAAAGGCCTGTAGAGTATAGTATTTTATGGCATTCCTAGTGGAATTATACCACTGAATGGCTTTATGATTTCTAGGCACAATCTGTAGGTTAGTTTGGACACTAAACTTAAATAAATCAAACTTCCATTTTGTCTTTTGTCCATTGAAATCAGGAAATCTTTTTTCTCTCCGAACCTAAAATTCCATATTGCATCAACTATTTATTTAATGCAGTGGGATTTACTTTAGATAGTTCTACGATTAAATGTAATGCTGAAATCATCAACCCCTTTAAAATTGGCAGCTTATTATTATTTCAAAGAAATCAATCAAGGTAATGTACATTTTTGGTGTCATCCCTCCTGACCTTATCTGCGCAAATCTTGGCTTTATCCATGGTTTCTTCCAAACACTCAATCTTTGTAATCCATACTGTGGCAGAGAACAAGGTATCTCTAATTTGGTTCCTAGCGAAGAAAGAGCTTATAAAGAGATTATAGAAGATAGAAAGAAATTATAGAAATGCATCTAACACTACAGAAAATCTATTTCCCCGGTTCTCTAGTTTTGGTGAGAATCAGAGTGTTGGTTGGCCAGAAACATGTTATATATTCGGATGTATGTATGTATGTATGTATGTATGTATGTATGAATGTATGTATGTATTTTTGATTCATCTTTGCCTTTTTATTAGTTTATAATATAAAATACAAAAATACAAAAGCAAAACTAATAGGAAACGTAGGGAGGAAAAAGGGAAGAGAAAAGTGTAGAGAAGAAGGGAAAAAAAAAAGGCATTGATATGTGACCTCCTTTGGTGCAGTAGAATAAAACGTAACATCGAACTTCAACTTTTTTACTTTTACATAATAGTATAAACTAGCCATTTCTATAACAACAGGTCTATCTAATCAGTAAGACCCAAAATCAAAGTTTCATTTTTTTCCCACCTCAAGCACAAAGTCCACAAGCTGTTTCCAAGTAGAAACAAAAACACTAGTGATTTATCAAAGCAGTCAGTTTAGCCATCTCTCCTAACTCCATCAGCTTTTGCAACAATTGTGGGGATTAAAGTGTCCTTCCATTTTTTTTATGCATAAACCATCAACATATATAACATCAAAGTTCCAAAAATTTTTTGTCCAAGTCTTTTTTCATTAAACCCAAGAGAAAACTTTCTGGTTTTATCTCTACATTCTCTGGACAATCTTCTGAATGGCCAAAAGTGTTCTGAAACATGTTATATATTTGTGATCGGATCTCACGAATTATTGATTCTCTCTCTCTCTCTCTCTCATACACAGACACAAACACACCCCTTTTTATATTTTTTATTTTCTAATTATTTTTCCTTTTTTTTCTTTTATATAAATAACAATAACAGAAGGGCACCTTCAAACCCAAGCTTTTTTTTTTTTTTTTTTAAATTTACTTTTAGATAAGGCAGCATGCTCTGTATTGTGACACATTATTTCCCCTGGTATGTTTTTAAAAGTATTACGGCCAGAGGTGGAGAACATCTGTGTGCTTCCAGATGTTAATGAAATAGAGCTGGAAGTACATTGACAGTACTGGCTGGGGCTGCATTTATCAGATATTGAAAGCTCCATCAATATCATTAGTAATATTTCCACTGAACCCCAAGAAGAGCAGATTGAAAGGGATATTAACATGACCGTTAAAAATATAAAATATTTCTTGCGGTATCTTTTTGTTTTCCCTTCATTTGATGTGTGATAAGGATGTTGGTATTGCTTCCATTTTTTATGGTGAGTTTCTTGTGCATATTTTTATTTTCTTGTAATATTACACTTTCCCATCTGTTTTCAAAGGGTCCTGAGCCCTAAACATAGGGCCTGCTAATGGTGAGCATGGGCAGAGACACTTCCCTCAGTGCTAACCAGACTCAATACTTATTTCTTTTACATTTTCTTAGAATTTAGGAATAGGAATTAAACACAACATTGATGTGCTGCAAAGCACTATTTATAGTTCTGCCATCTTACAAAACAAAAACAAGGAACTTTTTGACTTGGCCAATGACACTTCGGAGCCACTGCATTCAGAATTCCTGATTCCTCTAATAGCCAGAAAACTCTAAGAGGCATACTGTCTTTAGAACTGGCATATTTTCTCTTAAAATAAGATTTTTTTTTTGAAAAGGCTGAATTGGAGCCAGAAAAAAAAACCCCACCCGTTTTCTAGCAGGGCTAAATAACTGGTGGTTTCTCCATGTGGAATTGGTCATGAATAAATAAATTGCTATTGATAAATGACCAAACTAACATTGGTAAATTAAACAAATGATTAAGCAGTAAAAAGTGTTTAATTCATTTGACACCTCAGATATTGCCTCACAGAAAGTGAGTACCAACATTCTAGACAGATGGATAAGCATCTCAAAATCTCGAATGTGGCACAATCAGGCATTGTTCTAAGCAGATTTCCCTAAGTATATATTTGCATTCGATCTAGTATACTTATTCATTCATGACACATTCTCCTTTATTAGGCTTGCTAAAAGTTCAAATAAATCTTTTTGTATCATATTACAAAATGTTGGAGAGATGACTACAGAAATTTCTATAAGCTCATTTACAATTTCACCATTGTAAATGAACCTGGGAAGCCTTTAGAAAATCTTGTCTACAGCAATTTAAAACCAAATTTTGTAAATTTTCTGTATTTTGCAAAAAAATAAAATAAAATAAAACCATTAACTCAAGATCTTTAGTTTTGAAAAAGTCCTCAAGACCTTTAGTTTTGAACAAGACAAAATAAATAAGGAACTGGAGATATCACAGCATCCGTGAAAGATAACAGAAACCAAAATCTCTGAAACAGACACTTTTTAAAGTAATGTTTAATGCTGGTTCAAAGTAATTTATTTTTAAAGGTACTACTGGACACTAACCAGCAGCTATACAAACCCAAGTATTATTTGTATTCCAGTACATTGATTAAGTAAGATAGTATATTGATACATATTAATTAAGTATATTAAGATACATCTCATTTCAGTACATTGATTAAATAAGATACATCTCATTTCAAAAGCTGCCTTATAAAAAGAGGGCAAAGCATGACTTTTCCTCTATCAAGAGTCAAATATTTTCCACTTTGCTTGATAATCTTTAACTCAGAGATACCAAAGAACTTCATAATGGGGAATGAGGAACCTCAGATGCACAATCAGGTGAAGGTCCCCAAATCCCCAAAGACATCCTGGATGATTTTTTATAACAATGTCCACAGTAATTCTGATAACCCCAAGGATATCAGATAGCGCGTTGTTGAGATGGAATTTGCTAATCACCCAGTCAATAATTCAAGGAGGTCTGCAGCAAGCAGGTCTTCATCACGTGATGTATCGGGACTTTTTTCCCCTTCACTAAACCATGCGTGGGCATGGCCAACATGTGATGTATCTGGCCCGCGGGCCAGGAGTTTGACATCCCTGATCTACAGCAATCCATTTCTCTCTCTCTCTCTCTCTCTCNTCTCTCTCTCTCTCTCTCTCTCTAATTTACGATTATAAATACAAAACATAGCACAGCCATTTTGGCATTATTTTGCCGTATATACCAAAGATGTAGTCAAACCCATTAACATTTCTATTATTGGTACAATATTTACATTTTGCTTCCAATCCTCCTAGCTGATTTTGTTCCTACCTTCCCTTCTTTTTTGCAGCCACATATAAAATTTGTTCCAAGTTTTGTACAGCAATCCATTTCTATCAGCTCATGGAAGGACACTGATGAGTAGCAGGAAATGGGTTCTTTCATTTTAACACAAGACCCAAGTATGCACTTTTTCTTGAAAAGAAAGCATATGGAATGCAAGAGTTAACAGTAGTATCTAATAGGTCAAAAAGTTTTTTCTTATGCAGCAACAAAACGAGAAAGATCAGCAAAGAATTATATTACATTTTGAGCTATAGTCCTGTTAATCTTTTCACCTAAGTGTTAGATGCAATTATGAATTTAATCTTTTATTTATTGGATCTTTATCTATTTTTGGGAGCAATTAGAAGAATGGTCAAGAAAGTACCAGCTGAAATCAATGGAATATGACAATGTATATAAAGCAGTGCTATTAAAATATCAGTGATTAGGTGTAGAGACACATTTAGTATATTTGTATTCAATTGAGAACTTGGGATAGACATGGGACTTCACTTATTTTATCTTTGCAACAACATTGTGAGATAGGTTGGATGATAGAAAATGATTGGCCTTTTGAAGCCTGTGATTGAGTAGGACTTGATTATGGCTCTCACTACTTCAAACCCAGCATCTTAATCATTTAACTATATTGCTGTAGTAGTTGGAGATAACAGATAATCTTTCATAAATGACCAATAGTCATCAAATATAATACCAGTACAAGCAGGAGTTTTAGCATGATTTTGTTCTTTTTATTATCTAGCTAATTCTAGTTTCACTCTAATTTTAGAGTATCAGCAGTAACTTCTGCCAACACATTTTTTTATTTGCATTCACAAGAAAGATGAAGAACACTTTCAAAAGCTCCCCATTAGAGGTATATGACTATGTTCTGACTGTTTCTTTTATTTATTAGCTACAAATACTTAAACGTAGCTATAGACCAAAGGAACATCAATGTCAGTAAAAACTATATAACTGTATACTATATAACTATACAACTGCGTTTCACAGGAGATATACATATGGGGACCAAACATGAATGAATGAGTCAATCCTAACAGAGACTAATATCCTGGCTGGTAAATTTCTGAACAAATATGATAGAAGAAACAGAGATAAAGCAGTTGAGGAATATAACAATCAATAGAAAAACAGAGTCCCAGGTACACTTTATCTAACCAATATGGCAAATCCATTAGCTTCATTTGCAACCTTCTTGTACATTTCAGTATATTAGTCTTGCAACAGTTGTAATATATGCAGTGATCAGTAGTCACTGGCTGTAGTAAGTGGGCAAGCTTGCTAACCCATGGTTAGTTGGTTGGTTGTTTTATATTTTTATTGATATAATATCTGTCTTATTGTTATGATTTTTGATATGTGCTTTACTGATACTTTATTCTATTTATGGCATTTTTGATGCAGGCTAATTTGAACATTATTTGATGGAAAGACAGATATATATTCAGCTAATAAGTAACCAATTTAGGAATTTCTCTTAAAAGATATAGAAATAACTGAGCTAAACACTAAAAGTGGGTCAGATAATAGGCAAGGAGCAATTAGACATTTCCTAATTTGCAGGAGCCATGCAGGTAATCCTTGCTTAACAACTGTCCCATTTAGAGACCATTCAAAGTTACAACAGCTCTGAAAAAAAGTAACTTTAAGGTCAGTCTCACACTTATGACCATTGCATTCCAGGGGGTAATGTGATTGAGATTCAGACCCTTTGCAACCACTAGGCATTTATGACTGTCTCACAGTCACATGATTGTCATTTGTGTGTTTCATGGTTGACACCCAACAAACAAAGTCTATGGAGAAGCCAGCAGAAAAATCATACATCACAGTCATGTGATGTCTCACTTAACAACCATGTCGCTTAACAACTGAGTTGCCAGTCCCAATTGTGGTTGTTAAAAAGGGACTATCCATACATGGTATTTCATCCTACAGGGTGGTTATTTCTTTATTTATTTATTTAAGACAAGTGTTGTGTGTAATAATGAAATCCACACTCCACAGGTAATAGATATGGGCAGTGAAGCTATGATGAGAATATACAACAGTAAAGTGCATCTCAATTGCACCTCCTGGTGGTCAAAAAGTGTTACAACTTTCAGGTTGAGAATTTTTTGCGGGCCGTAAGCAAGAGGACTTGCAGGTTTCCAGATGTTGTTCACTTACAGTTCCTAGCAATATCTGGGACCAACAGGTGAACATGACATACTAGAACCACATATCGGTGATTTAAAATGTAAAGTTACTATACTAGTCCCCGTCACAAAAAAACGAAGGCAAATTTGTCAGGGGCTTCAAACTCTGTGGTCCCATAATTTCCTAAAATGAGTGCTTATCCTCTAATAATAAAAGGGGCCAAAATAAAGGACTATTTTGGGATGATTTTTTGTGTAGTATAAAGCAAGTTAAGAAAAGACAACGGAGCAAATCTGATAAAAATTACTAGTATTCTAAATATTCTCTAGTAAAATATGTATCATTAGGATTGAACAAGAAATAAATTGTTTATTTTTGATAATTAATTGCTCATTTATTTTATCAAGTGAAGTAATGATGCAACCTCTGTAAAATATAAAATACCACAATTTCACTGAAAATAAACAATGAAATAATTAGATTTAAAATCATTTTTTTCCCCAATGGGAAGGATGTGTTTGTTTTGTGCATCATTCCTGGAATCTGATTTTTATTTTTCACACAGCCACTCATTTCTTACCTACACTTACTTTTGATCAAGATTTGCTCTTTCTAGGCTGTATTCTAGAAAATTCTGTATTTGGTGATAGTTTGTCTGGACAGAAAAGGAAGAAAAACTGACCCTGAGCCAGCTTTGGGCATGTAGGCCAAGAGAGCTCTGCATGAAATACTGGAGCCCCATTAGAACCCTTTCTGGACTTTGGTTAGACAAGACAGCTGTTGATTTATCTTTCTAGACCAAGCAGAATAAAGTAATGCCAGCAATCCATCTGTGCCTATGTAAGCCATTACAGAGCCAGTTGTGTTTCGATCATTAATTTCCAAAACTCTTAATTGCTTAGATAAGAACTCTGGCCCAACACCCTGATAAAGCACCAGGTTTGGAAAGGCTGAGGTAGATCATCATATTGAAAGTGTGGTAGAATCCAGCTGCTTTGGCTCTGTCGTCTAGCTGGTATTTCATTTTATTTATTTTTTCTACTTTATTAATTTCCTAATTGATTCTGGGCAGTTTACAACAACATAATAAAACCACACATGCATGAATCAAAGCACAGCTTAAAACAGGATTAAACACAAGATAAAACTTACAGGTAAAAATAAATCAGGTTAAAATCCAAGGCTAGGAGGTTAACAGGGCAGTGGGAATATCCTTAGGCTAACCCTAACCCTAACCTTAACCAGAGGTGGTATTCAGCAGGTTCTGATCAGTTTTTGAACTGGTAGTGGAAATTTTGAGCAGTTTGGAGAGCAGGCAAATACCACCTCTGACTGGAGATTT
>AZIM01000229.1:9249-22793 GCA_000516915.1 Ophiophagus hannah | reverse complement strand
TAGTAAAAAAAAATTGAATCCTACCACTGACCCTAACCCTAATTGTAACCCTAACCCTAACTCTAACCCTAACCCATGCTGGAAGTGCCACCAGATATCTGGAACTATATGTGGTGGTCTTGTATAAGAAGCTAAAAGATACTGGACAAAATTACACGTGTTTTTTCCATGGTTGGAAAAAAATGATAAAACAACACATAGATTTGAAACCTGAAATATTTTTATTAGAAATGGTACCTGAAGGTTACAGTAAAGAAAAAACATATTTAATTATACATGTATTAATAGCAGCCAGAATTGTATGCTGACTCTGTAAACTGCTTAGGGAGGGCTGTAAAACACTAGGAAGAGGTATCTAAGTAAGTGCTATTGCTATTGCTATCTTGACTGTGAAAATCTTCACAAATTCAACACTCCATTCAAATTACTTTTAGTTGTATATTGATTCATTTCATTGGGTATGTGCCGTTTAGCAGCTATCAATTCTTAGCAACCACAGAGATAGATGTTCTCCATGATGATATGCCCTAACATGGCCTATGAGGTCTTGCACTCATCACCAATGTGATTCAATCCATTTTGCTGCCAGTCATCTTCTTTTTCCTTCCATCTTTCCCAGCCTTCTCCCCAGTTAGGCCTTCCAAACATGGGTATGAAGCCTGATCATCATTATTATTATAGTCTGTTGCACAATCAGCCAGCTGTTCAGACCTCCTCCTCCTCCTCATTATAGCACAGTTATAACCAGGCTGGTTATAACCAGCCCTTTAACATCTGTCTTACTAAATCCTCACTACTCTGCTTCCTAGATCACAGCTGGGCTAGCAAGTCTTTCAAGGGGAAAGATGCTTTGACGATTTTTTCAGTTCCTCCCGCATAAGGATTTTTCCCCCCTTTTACGGCCAGCCCGACAAATTAATGTCGTGTGAAGTAAAAGATGTGCATATAATGTGTCTGCGCACAAGTAATTTATTTGAATTTCCTTTAATGTCGAATGAACAAAAAGGATTTTTTTTTTTGTTACTGCAGGGTTACAGCTAGTCAGAGGGAGACTGACATTTTTGATCCTGGTTCTCCATGGAGAAGAGCAGAAGCGTTCAAACAACATCTGAAGGGTCTGGAAATTATGGGAGAACAGAAAAACCTTTAACCTGCAAAGAATTGACAAAAGAAGGGAAGCAATTTTCTTAGAAACTAGTCTTTGCGCTTTTTTGGTCATAAAATATTCTAGACTCAGTTTTGTATTGCCCATCTATCTATATTTGTTGCTGGGAAGGATGGGAGTTGTGATGCAACACAGAGTGTTTGCACACTGTCTATAGAGATTCTCAATCATCCAGGTCATGGTTGTTTCAAAGCTGCTCTTCAAAAGGCAACTGGACTTTCTTTGTTTTAAACTTTAAACTCTTGTGATTAATTCAAGAATTCGCTTAGTTAGGGGCACGAACTGGGCTATCATAGCTATTTTTTCTTGCAGAAGGACATCCTGGGATAGCATACTTTTTTTTTATGACCATGAAACAGAAAATTGGGGGGGGGGGAATGCGGGGCCCTCGCATTCTTTCCTCGACATCCGCACGTCATTTCAGGATGCTTTCTTGGCTTACCAGACCTAACCATCACCCACAGAGAAATAAATCCCTCTTCACATGCTCAAGAATACGATCGCCCACCCCGGCAACCAATTCTAGCCTCCTCTCTTCGGCTGTCATACAAGGATGGACTTTTGCCGAGTCGGGCTGGGTCCAGCCAGCAATCACGCTAACGGGGGTTTTGGGGCAAGGCGACATTCGACGGGGCGCCCAGAGTCACGTCGGCGGGTCGCTCTGCGGCGGCGCCGGCAAAGTCCCACGCCGGAAGCGTCGCGTCAGGACGCTGAACCTTTGCCGGGCGCGAAAGAAGCGGGGTGACCGCGCAACCCCGAGAGCGGCAGCCTTNGGGTCCTCGGTGGGCGCGTGGGGTTTTCCTGGCCGGGCGCTTCTGCTCGGTGTCCCGCCAGGCTTTTGACCCCGGCCTGTCGGTAGGAAAGGCAATAAAAATGGGGTCGGAGAAGGATTTCTTTCGATAAATCCGACCAAAAGGCCTTTGGACAGTAAAAGGAGATTTCTTTCAAGCCTTCAGCTTTGCAGGTTGCCCAGACCTCCCTTTGCAGGCGCGCCAATCTCCCTTCTTCCAAGCTTCAAACGTCCAGATTTTGGCAGAAGGGAGAGTTGGGCTTCGTTTGCGGGTTGATTCATCTCTCAGATGCAGAAGGAGTTTTCTTTTTATTACCTCAGAAAGAGCGAGCGAGGAACCTCTGAAGGGGCAGGACAGGAGAGAGACTTCTGAATGAGGACAAGCTACCACGCATCCTGGGTCCAAATACTGTTTCAATTTTAAAATCGTTTTTTGGGAAATATATTGAACTTAAAGATAATTGGAAGTTGAGTCATGGCACCTGGATTTCTTTTCTCTTTGGTTTCAAATCAAACTTATCCAAGTAGCTTCTTCAGTTCTTCCACATACGTTGTGCCTGCATATAAATAGTAATAAAAATAATGAAGTTTGGTTTTGCAACAATACAAAACATTGGAAGGAAAGCAAAATTCTCATGTGCAATCTCAGCCAGGCTGGCACCAGAGAAGTTTGTAATGGCAATTGTCCAAGTCATGCTTAAAAATGCACCTTTTTCTCTCTTGAATTTAATCTTGCAAATGTTGGTAGCGCAAAGCTAATAGAAAGTCATTTGAAAATAATGCATTTGTTTCGCTTTCAAACTCCCCCCCCCTCAAACTTTAATATAAAGACTGTTTATGAAAATGACCAACTTTATTTCCATTCTTTCATATTAACACAACATTTAAAAGATTGTTTATGTTGTGAAGTTTTTTGCAAGCAGGACGTTGTCCAGAATTCTTCTGTCTGAAAATGACTCCTAATCCTTCCTCAATTTCCTAGGAAAAAATCCAAAAATGTCTTTCAGGAATTTTGTATCAGGAAAGAATGATGCCAATAAATAGGTTTAGTTTTAGAGACACAAATATCTAAACTTTTGAAGTATGCTATTTGTGCAAGTGGTTAGTTCTTGTAATGCCTTTATATGCACATCTTCATAGTCTTCAGGACATGTTGAAAATGCAGATTAAACTGAAATCCAATTGCAAATTGTGTTTTAGTTGCAAAAAAAACCACTTAATGTTTTCTTTCAAATAGTTGTATGTTCTGTTTCTATGTTTGGACAAATTCTTAGATTAATTATTCTTGATGTTAATGCCCTTCTACCCTGTTTGCCATTCCTATTTGAAATTTTCTTTTGCAAGGAGTTGACCTTGCTTGCCCTCTAATGTCAAAGTTGCCACATTGGAGTGCCACATTGGACTAAGTGTCTTTTGTTGATTTTGGATTTAATGCAAGCTATAAACCCATCCACTGTGGTTTTCAACATTGCTTGCGGCTCAACATGATACATCAATCAAAACATCATAACTTGTGCAAAACCATGGTAGAATTAAACAATGGCTTATTCAATCCCCGGCATTTTCCTTTGCAGATCCTTTCTGAAAATGAGTTTTGCAATGGAGGAAGTTTCCTTTTCAGGGGTCATCATTGCTTTATGTACTGTGGTGTCACTATTCATTTATGTACAAATGCTAACGAAGAACAAACAACCATACCCACCAGGACCTTGGTCACTTCCTATTTTGGGGAATCTTCTCCAACTTGGAGATCATCCTTATGTTTTCTTCAATCAGATGAGGAAGAAATATGGAGATGTGTTTCAGATACAGCTTGGAATGGTTCCTGTTGTGGTGGTTAATGGCCCGGATGCTGCCAGACATGTCCTGCTGAAGGATGGAGAAAGTTTTGCTGGCCGACCCGATATGCACACCTTTTCTTTTTTTGCCAATGGTGAGAGCTTAACATTTTCGGTGAAGTTTGGAGAGAGTTGGAAGCTGCAGAAAAAGGTTGCTGCCAAGGCATTGAAGTCACTGGCCAAATCTGAAGCCAAGTCCTCCACCTGCTCTTGTCTTCTGGAAGAACATGTCTGCGCTGAGGCATCCGAACTGGTGAAAACTTTTTTAGAACTCTCCAAGAGAGGAAGTTTTGATCCCGTTGCGGTGGCAACCTGCACTGTGGCTAATGTGGTCAGTGCCCTCTGCTTCGGCAAGAGGTACAGCCAGAGTGATGAAGAATTTCTGAGTGTCATCCAAATGAGTCACGATATGATAAAAGCCTCAGGCGTCTTCAATCCCGCTGACTTCATCCCGTGCCTTCGTTATCTTCCACTTCCTGCTGCGAAGGTTGCCCGTGCATTTTATGGAAAGTTCAACAACTTTGTGGCACAACATGTGAAAGACCATTATGCCACGTATGATAAGGTAAAGTTAAAAGTGGGAATTGAAAAATATTTCTCTATTGCTTATTGTTAAGATATTTAATTTAATAGCTCAAAGAGTAAAGTGCATAATGGGCCAGAACACACAGTTGTAGTTGATTGATTGGAAAGTGCGGGCTCCTTCTTGAGGCAATCTACGTTATGATTGGTTGCTGAGTGAGAAGGGGGAGTTTCCCTTTTCCCCACCTTTTCTCTTCTGTGTGCTCTGTCTGCTGTTCTGAGATTTACCTCATGATTTACCTCATGATGTTCCTGACTATCTTGTCTACTGTGAACAGAGATGTTAAATATATTTATTTATATAGAACTGCAAGTTTGTTTCAGTGTCTCTGGCTTCATTTGGACACCTGCTGATCAATTCCTTGACATACTTCCACCCTAAGCTTACAGCGGGGTGTCAACCTTGCGGCTCGCAGGCTGGATGTGTCACACGTTGGCCATGCTCACCCCAGTTTAGTGAAGGGGAAAAAGTCGCAATATGTCATGTGATGACAACATGACGCCATGAGTTTGACACTCCTGGCTTAGAGGTTCTACAGATGATCCACGCATAGCAAGAATAATTGGGACCGGCAACTCTACTGCTAAGCGATGCAGTCATAAAGTGCAATGTCATGTGACTGCAGTGACTTATGGTGGCAATTGTGGCAGTTCTGGTTGCCATCATTAAGCCAGTCCTGTATGGTCATTAAGCATGTCATCTGATCGCCATTTGTGATCTCCTGATGGCTTCCCTATTGACTTTGCTTGTCAGAAGCTGGTAGTGAAAGTAGTGAAGATAGTGATGATCATATGATCACAGGATGCTCTGATCATTGTAGCTGCAAGCTAGTTGTCCAGTGCCCAAATAGCAATCATGTGACTATGGGAACACAGTGATGGCTGCAACTACATCATAAATCATAAATCTCCCTGTTGTCAACTAGAATGATCAATGAATGAGTCATCAGTAAACAAGGACTACCACTATGTTCTTAGCTTGCTTTTTCTTAGCCTGCAACTCTTCATGGCTATTGATTAATTTATTTTTGTGTTATATTTGTTCCCCCCTAAGAACTTCTCTTAGTACATTCTAAAGGTGTACACTTGGCTTATAGGAAAAATAACGTAAATTCTCTCAATATAGTATTAAACAAATTACAGCTTACTAAGTATATAGAGAAAATAGTTATACATTATTTAGATGAAAATAGCATCTTATATATTTTGTCTACTTCCTTTAGAATGTCCTCAGAGACATCACTGATGCCTTAATTAATGTTAGCAATGAAAGAAAAGCAGATGAGAAAATTGTAACCTTATCAAATGAAAAAATAATAATTACTGTCAATGACATCTTTGGAGCTGGTAAGTATTATTTTGCCCCTCAATATTGTCTTTTGGTGTGATCCTTTTTTCAACAGAGAAGATATGAAAGAATTGTAAAGGGAACCCCCCACCCCAATCTTTTTGCTGGGTTTAGCAAGTAACAATTTCAGAGTGGGGAAATTCAAACGAAGAATGACTGACACCAGTCTGTCTCTGTAACAACCTCTAGTCTGATTGGTGTGTCTAAACTTTTTATGAAGTTATAATGAATGGACATAATACAGGTAGTCCTCGATTTACAACAGTTCATTTAGTGACCGTTCAGAGTTAGAACAGCACTGAAAAAAGTGACTTATACCATTTTCCACAACTATGACCCCTTGTAGCATCCTCATGGTCACATGATCAAAATTCGGGTGCTTGGCAACTGGTTCATATTTATGATGGTTGCAGGGTCCTGGGGTCCCTTCTGACAAGCAAAGGGAAGCCAGATTCACTTAACAGTCATGTTACTAAATGAACAACTGCAATAATTCACTTAACAACTGTAGCTAGAAATGTCGTGAAATGGGGCAAAACTCACTTAACAGATGTCTCAACAACATAAATTTTGGGCTCAATTGTTGTACATCATGGACTACTTGTTCCGTGATTGCAACTGAACATAATCTAACTCACTTCATCATTTAGCATGAATGTTACAGCATGGCGATAAGAGCTTGGTGGTTTCAGTCATGGCTGGAGAAACATAGTTGTTTCTACTCTTCTATTGCATATGCTGTTAGCTGACCAAGGTGACTTGCTCCTTGTTGGTCAGGGATGAGTCTGTGGACCATCCTTTGAGCCAAGGTGAAGAATAATTTAAGCATCTGATTCAGATTTACCTAGACTTAAACTCCTACTGGGTTGGTTCAGTCAAGGTGTCTGACACACAGCCATGCTTGGTTATTTGAGAAGAACGTGACTCTGTAATTCCTGAGAAAGTAGACAGGACCCTTCGTATTGTGTATCTGGCCGCCTTAGAAGAACCTGGTCCCTTCCAGTTTGTGAAGGCTGCTGGGAAGTGACATGTGTTTGGGTCAGTAGCCTTTTAGGTGGTTTTTCCATTGGACTTTAAAGAGGAAGCGATTAACATCCTGGACAATATTCAACCTTTTTGGAAGGTTGTTGAAAATATGATTGGGTTGTGGTTTACAGATGGTCCTGGAGGAAGTGGATTATCTGGATTCTTTTTGTTAGGCTTCAGCTGGGACCCAGAATACAGACAGCATTAGTTACACTTGAAGTGCTATCATCCTTATTCTTCCTGATGTGACAATGGCTTTGAAAACCATCAACCATGGTATCATTCTGGTCAGATTGCAGTGGGAATAGAGGGCACAGTTTTATGGTGTTCTCCTTTTTCCATGGTTGATTCCAATTAGCATTGGTTGGAGGGAGGCCAGAGGCTCCTAATTTTCAAGGGGTCTAGCAATTTGAGACACCCTGTCAGCTGCCATCTTTATGCTTTTTTGTTCGTAACTGCTATGAAGTGACAGATTGCCATGAACTATGGGGAGGGGGAATGAAGGGGAGAAGGCTTGGGGAAAATGAAAGTAAGTGCAGCATCTCCTCGAGATGCAGCCTCAAGATCACCCAGCTGGAGGGAGCCACATACCAAACCTGAATTTGACTGACTGTTATGAAAACATCTTGCCTGCACCTGATTGGTTACAATGGGGTGGACAACGAGAGACAGTTAAGGGAGGGAAAAAGTAGAACTTAGGGATTTTAGTGCACGATTCTCAATTCTTGGTTTGCAATACTGCATTAGGAAGATCAACCATCAGTTTGGGGTCAGGAATCATCAATATGCTGGGTGACTCTTGGTTACATCTCAAATCTGGGGAAGTTAAGGCTGGTGCTGTCCAGGCCTTCTCCAATTGTGGAGGTTGTAAGAGTCTGGTTAGGGACCTGTAGAGGAATGCAGAAGTATTCTTATCAGAGGAATGCAGGAGTTGTTATGTACTAGTGCTGATCGTTACCTGTAAAGCAGTGGTGGGATTCAATTTTTTTTACTACCGATTCTGTGGGCGTGGCTTGGTAGGCGTGGCTTGGTGGGTGTGGCAGGGGAAAGGTACTGTAAAATCTCCATTCCCACCCTAATCCTGGGGGAAGGTTACTGCAAAATCCCATTNCAGCCGATCAGCTGGGACTCAGGAGGCGGAGAAGAGATGGGGGTGGGGCCAGTTACAAGTAGTATTTGCTGGTTCTCCAAACTACTCAGAATTTCCGCTACCAGTTCTCCAGAACTGGTCAGATGAATACCACCTCTGCTATAAAGCCCAGGATCCGGGTCCTGTCTACATAGCATATGAACTAGGTGTCTGAAGACCACTCTGTCCTCTCTAATGCCTTCCTGCAATGTTTATTCCAACTGTGTGGACTAGCAGCAGATCCATTCAATTAAGCCGTGTTACCTAGTGGATGACAGACCTTGTCTGTTGGGAGAGTCAGGGACCTAACCCTTGAAACAATTTCCTCTGCAAAGATCCCCATGGCTCCCACCTTGTTCACCTTGTTTTAAGTGCTCTTTTTTAAAAAATGGCCTTTCTTGCAGGCTTTAGGTTAAGGATGGGATGCTACAAGTTGTGAACAACGTAGATTTTGCTACTTGAATGATCAATACTTTTATTTCAGTGGTTGTTTTGTACCACCTTATTTTAATTTTGCAGTAGCAGCCAAGGTCATGGACAGACCTGGGAATTCAAGAATGAATGAATGATACTATTCATGTATTTGTATGATTGCTAGGCAATTTTTATTAATACAGATTACACTGTCCCATGTTAAAATATTGACTATTAGCTAAAATTCAAAAGTGAGCTATCAAAAATAATAGATTTCTGATTTGGGAAAATCAGTTTCATATGGAATCTGTCCTCCAGGTTTTTAGATATTTATTTAATTAATGATTTATATATTTGTATCTGCTTTATTATTTTTACAAATAACTCAAGACAGTGAGCATATCCAACACAATTAATGTACATTTCAGTTATAAACTTCAGTTATAAGCTTTTAATGTTGCTGCAATTCTAATGTTGCTTCATTTCTTTTTCAGGTTTCAGTACACTCTCATCATGTTTGCAATGGATATTTCTGTACCTGATAAACAACCCAGAAATTCAGATGAAAATTCAAGAAGAAATTGGTAACACTTTTGTGTTATTTAAAATAAATAGATAATACCATGCTGTGAAACCTTAGTTTACTAAACTTCCACTAAATGAATTTCAACTCCAGTAGAGAAGGCTTTTGGAGCAATTTCAGTTTGCATAACAATGGAAATAATAGTTCCATTTGGGTAATGATCTCAACTTGCAAATGACATAATTTGCAACATACAACTTGTATCAATAACCATAATTACATACTCAGACGTAATAATTGGGAATAGTTCACCCCCTTTGCAGAACCGATACATCAAATTGAGTTCCATTATAATATAAAGATTGCAGTTATGAAATAGTTTGTGTTAAATAAGTTCTGTTTTATTCTTTGAAGATGGAAAGATTGGGCAAAGGCCTCCAAAGTTTGAAGACCGAAAGGACTTGCATTATACGGAAGCTTTCATCAATGAAGTCTTCAGGCACAGCTCTTTTATTCCATTCACTATCCCTCACTGGTGAGAAGAAGAATTGAGGAATGGGTTTGTTTATATTGAAGGTAGCTTCTGCTAGTACTGTAATTTGACCATCTACGTGACATTGACACAAAAATACCCTATAATGTGAGATTTTATATTGTCAAAGAAAGGGAAAGAGATGCTAGATGAACAGTATTTGCTATTAGAATGCAATAACCATGGCAAGGAGAGAAAGATGCTACCATTTTTATTTCAATGAATGCTTTACTAAATGAAATATGAATTACATAATTATATAATTAATTACATTTATATGCCATCCACATCACTGTTATAGAGAATGGATGGCTTACAATATGATTTAAAAAAAACTAGAAAGTGTTAGGACCTTACCTCTAGTGGGAAAATACATGTCTTCCTATATTTATGCAAGGTTATTTTGTTCAGACATTTGAAAACACTGTGGAATAAATGTGCTAATCCAGAGTCACCATGTTGGACTAAATGCTGTTTTGTTTTTAATATTTTCTAGTACTACCAAAGACACTGTTCTCAATGGGTATTATATCCCACAAAATACCTGTATCTTCATTAATATGTATCAAGTTAATCATGATGAGTAAGTATTAGAAGAAGATAATAATAACAATAATGATATTAGACTTGTTACTGTACTTTTTGTTCTTATATTACTATTATAGCTTACAAATGTGTTGAGAGCCAGTTTGGTATAGTGGTTAAGGTACCAGGCTAGAAATCAGGAGACTATACATTCTAATCCTGCCTTAGTCATGAAAACTGGCTAGGTTGACTTTGGCCCACTCACTCACTCACTCTCAGCCCACAATATCAGACTTAGGCAACCAATTCCTGTAGCAACCAAAGGGATCAATACTTGGTTGATTTGGAAAAAAGAATGAATCCTACACTTGCAGGAAATGACTATAGCTTTAAACAATTATGAGGACTTAATGACCCACTTTGTGTGGACAGTCTGATAGTAGTAGTTATAAGATGTTCCAAGGGTAGTGCATCTGGTGCCCCTGTGGTTGGTTGTACAGATATTTGTATTCCACATGATGACACTAGCCATTTTGCTCAGTAAAAATGCATATTTTCTCCACAACTTTGCAGCTTCTTCACCAAAATCAAATTCACATTATCTTAAAGCACATCAAATGTATTTTCTCAGATGATTCTGTAACCCACTGGAGTACAAACACTTTCATCTTTTGAGGCTCCTTTAAGCAATTCTTTTAAAAACATTCATTTTCCTGAAGGATCCCATGTCTCTTTTCCACATGAGGAAGAAATTGTAGGGAGGAAAACTCTGGACAACTCAAGCTCTGCAAATAGAAAGTCATGTTCAAAGGCTTTTAGATGACCTTTGGAAGTTGTGGCTAGTCCATTCTCATTCAGTTGTGTGATGGTTGATTTTTAGAGATCATTTAGACCACGCTTCCCCCAAGCTTCATATGTTATGTATTAAGTTAGGAAGCATGGATTTAGGTATTGTTTCCTTGGTAGTAATGCTGTTTAGTTCTTCTGCTAGCAAAATCTTTCATATTCACTACAGATGAACACACAAGATGATGTTATATAAATGCCACAATTATGTACTTGAGTTGCAATACAAATTCATACATCACAGTACTGATTATGGCATAGTCTTGCACGTTTTATCATTTCCCTCCTGATAGAAAACTATAAGGGTGTTGCTTTTCTTTTTCTCAGATAATGGTCAAGTGATGTGGATGGCTGGTGGATTTAATTTTTGAAATGAATTGAAGTATGCTGGTGGCTAGATGAACTCTTTTCATTTTTATTGTATTTTAGTTTTCCTCTTTTTATTTCTACACTCATTTATTTCTTCCAGAAACTTGTGGATAGACCCTGACATATTTAAACCACAGAGATTTTTGAATGAAAATGGTGAACTCAACAAGAGCTTGATTGAAAAGGTTCTGATCTTTGGAATCGGGCTCCGAAAATGTTTGGGAGAAGAAGTAGCCCGCAATGAGATCTTTGTTATTCTCACTACTGTCTTGCAGCAGCTGAGATTGGAGAAGCTATTTGAAGACCAGCTAGATATAACACCAGTATATGGACTGTCTATGACACCTAAGTCCTATAGAATGTTTGTGTCACAGCGTGCTTGACTTGAAGAAGAATATGAGGAAGAAGCAGCTTTCTTTCATCACCAAATAATTTTCTGAAATAATGTAATGCAAAGCTGCTGTTTCCAAGTTATATTTTTTCCCAAATGTGTTGGATGCCAACTTCCATCTCTCTAATAGAAATAAGTGCCCAGCATGTCTGAAGGTAATCAACTTCAAAAAGGCTTATGGTTTTATAGAATATTTGTATGACACATGGGGTTACTTAAGAGTAATTTCCTTTATTCTTCACCTATCGACAGAATCTTGCCAGAGTATAACTACATATTTACTCTGGGAATAGCTAGGGCGTAGCTTTTTAATCTTTTTTTTTTTTTTGCCAACCAAATTTTCCAAGCTCCATTGTCTCTTTGCCTTCTGGAAATCCAGATTGTTCCAGCTCAGTAAAGGACTGGATGAGGACCAACATACTGAGACTTGGTGCAGACAAGATGAAGATATTGATTGTCGGTGGTGGATTTGAGTGGTTCCCTGCCATCCTGGGGAGGTGTACACTTGCTTGAAATGAACAAGTTCATAGTTTAGGTCTGCTCCTAGGTGCATCGGTATCATTAGAAGTCCAAGTGCTCTTGGTGGCTCAGAGTGCTTTTTATTATCTTTCGCTGGTTTACCAAATGTGACTTTACATCGACAAAGATAACCTCACATCAGTTATTTACACTTGTGAGTAACTTCCAAGTGGATTATTTCAACATGTTGGAAATGCATCCATCTTTGAAAATGGTCTAAGAGCTTTGGATAGTTCAAAATAGAATGACTGGACTGCACATTGGGACTGGCTGATAAAATATATATTATGCTAGTTTTTACCATCTACACTCACTGCTGGTCCATTTCTGACTCAGCTTAAAGTTCTGGCCTTTGATCTTTAAAGCTCTTCACAGCTGAGGACCAGATTACCAAAGAAGAACCTTTCCAGACTTTGAGCTTATCTAATGAAAGCCTCTTCCAGATCCCCTTCCCAAAAGAAGTGAGGTAATTTCTGCAAGAGGAAGAGCTTTTTCTACAGTATTGCTCTATTAATGCAATTTCTCCCCAGAGAGCTTGACTCGCTCCCACATTAGCATCATTCAGCACCTGACAAAGACTTGTTAATTGGTTTTTACTTATAATTTAGTTCATATGGTTTTAATTTTCAAATGGTTGCCTGCAGCTTCCTGCATTTTAGTCTGCATTTTATTTTATTTTATTGTATGTGTTTTTATTCAAATAATATTGTAGCATACTCTATTGTAAATTGCCCAGAAAGGTTCAGCTAGTGGGGTGGTTTAAAAAGTTAAATAAATAAATAAAAATACATGCCATGGTGCAAACTGTTTTTTTAAAAAAATGTCCATTCTGTATTGGATATACTTAACCTTGAAATAAACTATTTTCAAGCATGTTTCTCTGTTCTTTTGAGTCAATCCATTTAGCACTGCAAGATGCTCTGTGCTACCTGTGTACACACAGCTATTTTTATTGTTTGTTTGACCCTTTTAGAGCTATAGGTGTGAGTGTATTGTTAGACCGCTGAAGTCAGAGGCTCCCACAGGATCTGATGCTTTCAATATTGGCACAATCTTTTCTGCAGATGTTTCTGCTTGCAACCACGTGAAATGCTTGGTTTTGGAATCGAGGCTTTTGTTCATTACAGAGCATATGAAATATGTGGAGAAGCTGAACAGCTGCCTTTATACTGTGAAGGAGAATTCAGAAGTAATAGAAAAGGAAGCCCTTAATAGTATCCATTTAAAATAGGTCAACTTTTTTTTTTGAGAAAGTTTAACCAGACTAACAAATACAGGTAGTCCTCAACTTAACAACCACGACTGAGCTCAAAATTTCTGTTGCTAAGTGAGACATTTGTTAAGCGAGTTTTGGCCCATTTTACAACCTTTCTTGCTGCATTTGTTAAGTGAATCCCTACAGTTGTTAAGTTCAGTCTGGCTTCCCTGTTGACTTTGCTTGTCAGAAGGTTGCACAAAGTTTGTCAGTGTTCCAGGAAACCTCCACTCCAAACAATAACTCCGAGACAAATATCTTTTCAAAAGTTCTGTTTTATTTGGATAGTAAA
>AZIM01000228.1:780309-793994 GCA_000516915.1 Ophiophagus hannah | reverse complement strand
CCATCCATCCATCATCTATCATCTATCATCTATCATCTATCTAGCTATCTAGCTATCAATCTCTATCATCTTGCTATCTATATCTTTCTTTCATCACTTTGTACCTCTATAGTACAAAGATCATCAAACAATCCAGAAACTTAAAAAAAAATCATATTTGCACTATACAAAAAAAAAATACCTACCACCCCACCCTTGCTTCAGTGATTAATGTCTATGGCTATGCAGTGCTTGTGTTTCAATCCTATTGGTATCAATACCAATCACAGCAATTTTAATCTTTAGCATTTGGTGTGGGATCCACATTCAGTCAAGCATACCCCGGCTGAAGAGGCCACAATGCATGGATAGTTCTCAAAATGCCCTTTGTTGCATATTCTCACTTTTTAGGTTTTCCTTCCCAGAGTCTGGCAGAATCCATCCTTTCCCCTGTCTGTGTGAAGGGGGAAAGGCAGGGGATGGCCTGCGTATTTATGTCTGAATTCAGAATGTCCCCCCACCCCACCTTCCTATTCTCTTTACTATGCTTCCTTCTTGCACAATGAGCTTTCGTGTTTCTCTTTGTATCATTTCAGGCTCTTAGTGCTAAAAGCCACATCCTGTTATGTTTGGTTGCTAGGTGGAGAAATGTTATCATGGGCTTCAGCAATAATTTATCCATACAGCTAGAGGAACTGTCATGTACTTTTGACAGTGAGCTGCAGCACTTTATCAGCTTGCCTGTAAATCACCCGAGTGTGGGTGAAGATGCCAGCAATGTTTGATCTCTCTCAGACACTCTAATAATCTACTTTTGTCTGATTGATTCCTTCATATCACCAGGCACATTGCAACTGGAGAGTGAAGTGCCCTCTGTTTATCTCTCTTGGTCATCTGCTGGAGGGCAGCAGGGCAGAAAATGCTGTTTCCTATGAGGAGTAAGGAGGCTCCCCCCTCTTGCTTTTTTGGAATAAGGGCCTTTACATCATATCCCAGAGCAGGTTTGGTCCAGTAAATCAATGATAGGAGAATTGAAGGCACCATAAATACCTCACCCCATATCTCTTACAAGAATGTAAGAGTAATTCATAGAAACAGGAAAGGTAACTTTGCTAGAAAGAATTACAACCCTGAACACACCAGAAGCATGCAGGTCTTTTGCAGCTGTGTTTGTAACTCCCCTCTTGAACTCCGAGAAGGAGGACTCTGCTCACCAGCATTTGGTTGGAGGCCAGTAGAAAATGGGATCCAGTTGAGGAAGAGGTTGTCAGGGCTGATTACTACATTTCAGTCCCCAGCCAACTTTTTCTACATTTCTGTCAATGGTGGTGACCCAAGACGGAAGCAGATGTTCTGTATCCTGCAACCCACCTGCTCTGGGTGGATGGGATGGGGATGAATTGAGTCATTGCTGGAGCTGTCTTTCTCTTAAAGAATACTTATTCTCTCTCTCTCTCTCACACACACANNCACACACACACAGACACACACAGAGAGAGAGAGAGGGAGAGAGAGGGAGGGAGATAGAGAGAGACTTACATGCCACTTCACAGTGCTTTACAGCTGTCTCTAAGCAGTTTAAAGACTCAGCATATTGCTTGCAACAATCTGAGTCGTCATTTTACTGACCTCAGAAGGATGGAAGGCTGAATCAACCTTGAGCCAGTGACAATTGAACTTCTGGCAGTGAGCAGATACTGCATTCTAACCACTGTGCCACCAATGGCTCAAGACAATAGCATTGTCTGTCTTCTAATAAATTCTGATTGTCAGGCCAGAATTTGAATTATAAATATCCTGCATTCTAGCCATCCCTAATGTGAGATCCTCAGTAAGCGTTGGACTACAATGCCAGTGCATCCCTGGCATGCTGTAGGATAGCTATATATATAGTCTCAATGTGATGTCTTATGAAAATTCATGAAAAGGAATGGCCTTTCTGCAATTAGTATGACTGGATAGAGGGAAATGAATGAATGAATGAATGAATGAATGAATGAATGAATGAATGAATGAAAATAGACCAACTAATCAATGCTTACCGAATACCCTCCATTTTATTCCTTGAGTTATAAACTTACTTTTCGATCCCAAACAGGTCTAATCACTTCTGCAAGAGCCCTGCCATGTAGTCAACATAGAACTGAAATGTATGATAGTCTGAAAAATCACATTTTAGAGATAATGGTGCCCTGCAGAAGGACCTAAATGTTATTAATAACATATCTAATGAATAACATAAGACAATGGAGATGGAGAACTGTTTCCTGTTAGAACAAACAATGGATAGAAGATAAATACTCTGACCTGGTCTAAAGCATAGTACACAAGATAATAATAAGGCATTAATCATACTGAATCAATTTAGTATTCAAATGAGACCTTGTTGGCTTTTCTCCTTTGTCCCAAAGAACTTCTAAACAAAGAAAGATGTTTATTGTCAGATCGTATCCAACAAGACAGTTGCTTTTAATCACCCAGTCATTGAGGCATTATTATCATTGTATTAATTTAGGAATGTGGAACATATGTTTATAACCCACATTCAGAGTTAAGTAAATGGACAACTTTAACTCCTCTATCAATCTCATTCTTTAATGGCCTTTGATCATAGCAACGTATTTCCTTCCTTCCTTCCTTCCTTCCTNTCCTTCCTTCCTTCTTTCCTTCCTTCCACCACAAATGCAGTTTCAGTAAATAAAGTTAGTGCTTGATAATCTGGAACGGCCGGGAGCTTAACTCTGCCCTTGGAGATCACTTACATCAAACCAGCGATCAAAAAGTGGTGCAGCTAAAATTTGTCATCAGGGATTTCCTACAGAAGAATTACAGTGGAGAAATGGCCTGATCAATACTATGGATTTTCACTGCGGGGCTGATAGTCCAATTGCTGTGAAACACTTGCACAGATAAAAGGGCACAGCTGCCACTTTGTTGCCGACTGCTGACTCAGCGCAAAGCCTGTCAGATATTTATAGTCCAAAGTGATGTGGAATTGCAGTGCCAGGTTCTTGTTAGTTCTAAGATTACCTCCCTTTATGGGATTGCTAAATGCAGGTGAATGGAAAAATGATGGCTAACAGCTGTCAAAATGCAACAGAATGAAATACTTAAATCTTTTTTTTTAATCTATTAAAAGGGTAACAACCAAACATATATCAAAGTACAGACATTGTAATGATATTAGGGCTGGTAAAAGAGGGTTTATAAACAAGTACATTCTGATCCCCCTGCTACCCCCAAGAAAATGAATGCTATCACTGTTATTCTTCTTCTGAATCATAATCTGCCAAAGAGCTTAATTAATTTCTTCAACATTATTCTTTTTTTACCCAAGCACTTCCTAGACCCTTAAACAATTGCCCTGTGTTAATTGTCTGTCATGCAAAGCAATCCTATTCTTATATTGCTTAGAGTCTGAAGATATGCTATCATTGCACAAATGTAATTTTCAGATACGATGTGGACTGGTAGATATTTATGTGTGGTGGTGGGGCAGATCCATGTCAGATGAGAGGTGATCCATAGGAATCAGTCTGGTCAGTGAGGATAAAGAGGGGCCATGTGCTTCTAAGTTTTGATGAAGCCCTCTGTCTTGTGGGAGAGGTAACACAGGTAAGGAAGAATTTGGGGAATTGGGGGAATTGGGCAGGCAGTAATATTCTGGTGGTGATGGACAGAGGGAGATAAAACAGGGAGCTGGTTGTGGGCCACTTGCACACAAGGTGCTTATGGTGGCTTAGATCAATATTACACTTCAGCTTTTGTGGCTGTTCCCCTATACAGTAGAACCTCTGGTTACGACCATAATTCATTCCATAACTTTGGTCACAATCCGATTGGGCATGACCCAAACCTAATTTTGGAAAGTTGATGCTTACAACAGTGGTATGATTTAACCGGTGTAACAACCAGTTTAGTGATTGTGTGCTTTGCGCATGCATGCGCACTTTGTGAGCCAAACGCACATTTTGTGTGCATGCACACCATTTAGAAAAGCCAATTTTCAGCTATAATACTTACCTTCTACTGCAGCCTCGGTGAGTAAAACAGCTGAGGCGTGGCTCTGACTCAGGTGACTCTGAGGACACAGATTAACTCCCAGGTAGCTTCAATGATCCTCAGTGTTAAGGAGTGACTTACCTCAAATAGTATAAATCCTTTCCATTCCCCACCAGTTAGTTAGAACTAAAGAAGCTTCTTGGATGAGAAGTGAAACATCTTCAAGAAAAATCAAGAAATAAAAATCAGTAAATAAAGCACAGAAAAGGGCAGGGGTGAGTGGGCAGGGCCAAACCATCACCAGAACTACAGGTTTGCCCGAACCGGTCCAAACCAGTAGAATCCCACCCCTGGCTTACCAAAAAAAAAAAAATGGCACAGAAGGGGAAATTGGCTACAATTTGGAACCTGATTTGGTTGTGGTCAGAAGCGTTTGTGACCAGATGTTCTACTGTATCTGGTAATTGGTTTCCTAGGAGCCCTGCTTCTGAATGTTGGCTCAGCCTGTAGTACAGGGGTGTCAAACTCGCAATGACATGTTGTCATCACGTGATGTATCACAACTTTTTCCCCCTTTGCTAAACTGGGGGTGGGCGTGGCCAGTGCATGATGCATCGGACCATGGGCGTCAAGTTTGACACCCCCGCTGTAGTATATCCATGAACTAACTGTGATGAGTAACTGAGGCCTAGATGGACATGGGTGCATCTTCCTGCAATATGCCGACATAGGTTTGGTGTGTGGCATGATTCATGACCCTTTGGGTAGAAGTGGGGTGGGGGTAGATATTGTCCTTTAGGAGAAAGCTTGTGGTTTTCAAGAGCATTGCTCACAGATAATCATACCTAAGACCGCATTTATGAAATGGGGCTCTAAGGATCAGTTGGGATTGCTGCTATTGTATCAGCCTCGCTGCTGTGTAGCAGTTTCCTTGCTACACAGAGCTGCTTAATTCTGTGACTGGATTATCAGCGAAATTTCTTAGACTTATAGTGTGAGGAGACTTCTGTTGCTTTTCCTGGGTGTAGAGTTGGAAGTACTTCAGAGGTTCATGGCCCTCATAGCTAGTATGACCTTTTGTAACTGATCCAGATCATCAAGGGCTCAACTGCAGAAAAAAGGCAGAAAAGTTTGGTGTCATTTCATCTATCTTACTTACCCTTGAACTGAATGTTAGAGTGTCCATTAAAACAAATTTTGATTCTCTCAGAATGAATAATATCTGCATCTGTATTTGTACAGGTGAATCTATTCAATTTTATATGGTTGTCCATCTCAAATAGTGAATATGATTATGGGCAGGTAACTGGAAACAAAACCACAGTAAAACATCATAATAAAACAATAAATTACAAATATACCAGCCAGGTAAAACCAAATAGCACAATCAATCTTACCACAAAACGGGGTCAACCACACATCCCAAGCTCCAAACTTGGAACAGAACCAGGACTTTAAAACCTTATGGAAGCAAGTAGGATTGGGACAAAGGTCTAATCAAAAGAGGTATTAGATGACACTCCCTAATGCATGGAACCTGGAGAATGCCTCTCTTACCAGATCTAATAGGATGGGTAGATACAACCAGAAAAAGATGGGCCTATAAATAAGAATAATTTTCTGTTTCTGTCTCTTTTTCCTTCTACCTTCTCATATTTTCTCCTGATGAGAACATTGTAAGTAACAGGAAGGGATCTTGGAGGTCTTCTAGTCGAACCCCCTGCTCAGGCAGGAAACTCTACACCATTTCAGTGTTTGGACAATGGCTGTCCAAACTCTTCTTAAAAACATCCAGTGTTGGAGCACCCACAATTTCTGGAGGCAAGTAGTTCCATTGATTAATTGTTTTAACTGTCAGGAATTTTCTCCTTAGTTNNAGGTTGCTTCTCTCCTTCATTAGTTTCTATCCATTGCTTCTTGTCCTGCCTTAGGAGGACAAGTAGAAGAAGCTGTGAGATGGTAATTGACCCATCCTCCTCTGATCTTTATGACTGAGTGTGGAGTTGAGTTTGAGTCTCCTCAGTGTTATCTGAGTACCTAACCTCTGAACCCTACTGGGGGTAAAAATATGGCCAAATACAGAATGCGGTAGCAGAACTGGAACATCTGGATTTTGCTGATGGAAAGCTGACCTCTGTAGGGAAGTGTTTTATCTACAGTATACCTTTCAGCAGCTCTCCAGATATTGCTTAAAGAGTCTTTCGAAGCCCTAGGTGGAAATGAGACCTTTTGAATGCATCAAATGTTTTAGTGCTGAGCCACAGATTTTTATGAAAGGTCCAGCATGCGTATTTCGATGGCATTTCATTACTCTGAACCATAATTGTGAAGTGCACACCAAACCATTCCCCTTAGGGTCTCAAATAAGAGAAGAAAATTGCACACATCTACACTTTTCTTTTCTTTTTTTTTGCATTCTCCTTTTAAGCTACCCTCCAAAATATATTTACTATGGCTGAAAAAGAGTCCTCCTTTTCTAGCTCCAGGAAATTCTGAAAATCATAGTTCTTTGAAGAAGTCCAGGCTCTAAGAGAACCTTAAACACTCTTACAAGTTGGAATGTTTTATTGCTGAGGTTGATGGAATGCAAATATATTGTAAATTTGGCATCACATGTCAACTCCTTCCTTAAGCATGGGGCAATGTATTACAGCAATACTTTGTGTTCTTCCTTTATCTCCATTGCATCATCACTACCACTGAGTTGGGTGGAAGATGTGACATCATATTATGTGCAACAAAGGCCATTGTATTAAAATAAGCTATTTTTAAAATTAACACACTTCTTAAGAAGTGTGTGTAATGTGCTATAGGCTAGGAATCACATAAGAAAGTGACTTGTTAAGATAGTACTTACTATTTTCAGTTTTCAAAAATATTTATGTTCTTGTTTACTTAAAATGTCGATGTAGCACCTTTTAAGGACCATATAGTCATTGTACTAAAAATTGCCCTCTTCTATATAAAGTAAACACATACAATTAATGTGCACTACTGAACAAGGCCATCTACTACTAATAAAACAATAAGGTAACATAAGAGTATATAGTAGACTATAGTAACCAATATTATTATTTTTGTTCTGGGAATTAGTGCCTTCCCTTGGTGAAACAAAAGGTTTTGAAGGGTATGCAATGAAATCATATCTTGTTACATTTTCTAGGACAGAATGTGTAATTCTGCTAGAAACATAGCTGTTACAATTAGAATAGCATTAGATGAAAGCTTGCCATCACCAGCAATAAACTGAAGATAAAAACAAAGGGGGTAAGAAAACGGAATGGAAAAGAGAATCCAAGGAAGGGGAAATCACTAAAATAAAATTTAAAAAAAACTGAAAGAAAGAATATACATAAACTACTTGTTTTTGTCTCTCTAGTTGCTATGATCTGCAGAAAGGAAATAGACTGTATAAAATCACATCTCAGGAACACCAGCATAAATTCCCTTTTGCTTTGACAAGTACGTAATTTTGTGCAGTGATGCTCTTCACGTCTGGAGAGTTATGAGGCAATTTCATTCCCATCTGACAAATTTACAAAGAAACATTAGAAAGAAGGGATTAGAAAAGCGAGAAATCTTTATAGACTTTTTCCTCGGGCGATATTTTCCTTCCGTCTTTTGGCTCTTCCTGGAGCTCTATGTAACAAGCAGCTCTATGTAGTTTAAATGGTGCAACACCTAACACTGAACACCTAAGCACAACAGGAAAAGTGCTTTCATTCCACTAATTGTATTGATCGGGACAGGTAAACCAGCCTGATCCCTATGTGCATTCAAGGTGGATTGTCTTCTCTGGTGCAGCCCTTGCCTGATGGAACACATCCCTCCTGAAATCCAGATGCCCCCAAATCAGGTAGGTTTGAAGCAAGATCTAACTTTTGCCAGAAGCATTGAGGTCAGGCTGTTAACCAAGCCAGTGTAGATGGAATCATGGTTGTGAGAAAGTTTTTAAGAGCCTTAGTTATATTGTAATGTTTTTTTAAGGTATTGTTATAGCAATAGAACTTAGACTTATATACCACTTCACAGTGCTTCACAGTCCTCTCTAAGGCGTTTACAGAGTTAGCATGTTTTCCCCAACAGTCTGGGTCCTCATTTTACTGACCTCGGAAGGATGGAAGGTTGAGTCAACCTTGAGCCTGGTGAGATTCGAGTGGCCAAATTGCAGACAGCTGGTAGTCAGTACTGCATTCTAACCACTGTGCTACCACAGCTCTTATGTTATATTTTTATTGGGATCTCACAAGGGTCACTAGGTGAGATGAGTAGTTATTAAGTTCTCACTTAATGACTGGTCACTTAGCCACTGTTCAAAATTACAATGGAATCTAAATTCTGACATCTGCCCTCTCCCTGTGGTCACATGAATGCATTTGGGGTGCTTGGCAAATGGAGTGCATTTATGGCTGCTTGCATACCAGTCACAGGACTGCAATCTGTGACAGTTTTTGTCAGAAACTGGTATTTACTTTGTACAAATTGATTGAACAAATAAATAAATAAGTTCATTAACACTTGGTTTTCCATAGTTCTGATATGTCAATGGTATTGGGGTGGGTTGTTCGGCTGTCGCTTGTTGAGAGAGGCTAACAACAAATAATTTATAACATCTTTTTATGGAGGGCAGCATGGTGGCTCAGCAGTTAAGACTTTGGGCTTGTTAGCTGGAAGGTCAGCAGCCCAGGTTTGAGACCCAAGCATTACATGATCGGGTGAGCTCCCATCCTCATCCCCAGCTCCTGTCAACCTAGCAGTTCAAAAGCCCGCAAATGCAAGTAGATAAATAGGAACCACTACAATGAGGAGGTAACAGTGCTCCATGACATCATGCTGGCCACATCACTGTGGAAGTGTCTTTGGACAGTGCTGGCTCAGTGTCCTTGAAATGAAGATGAGCACCACCCCTTATATTTGGAAACAACTAATGGAGTAAAATCCTCAGGAATCCCTACCCTTTTATGGAGGCATGTGGGTGATTTTTTATTCTCCAATGGGCATATTTAATTGTCAGGCAAGACAGAGGTCATGGTTTCCTGCTATTCGGAAATAAGAGAATAACAGAGTTGGAAGGGACCTAGGAGGTCTTCTAGTCCAACCCTCTGCTCAGTGGGGAATCCTACATCATTTCAGACAAATTGTTGTCTACTCTCTTCTTAAAAAAGAAGGAAGTAATCTGTTTGTTCATTATAAACTGTTGACATTATTTGGGACTCACCCTGCAGCTTCTGCAGGTTTGGCAATGCAAAGAGAAAGTGCTCTGGAGACAATGAGAAATGAGGTTTATTGCTGGATCCTGAGTTTCCCACATCTAAAGAACAAACCAGATTCAAAGTTGCATCCTGTTTTCTTCAGTGGAACAGCCAGCATTGATGGATTAGATTTTCCCTTCCCCTGCAGGGAAAGGACAAAATTTAATTACATAGGCAGACATCTGCTGGCAAGAAGTTTGATGAGGTCCTCCATATGCACAGAGTCTTACTTACTGGGCCTGAGTGAACATCATTTGTTTGTGTGAACTTTCCTGCAGGTTTTCTTTGCACTGAAGGCCCCAGCAAGAAAAAGACATTTCTCTTTTCTCCCAAAATATTTTAAGGCAAACTACACGATGGTGCTTCGGAGATCAAAAGTTTATTATTTTCTTGGCATACAGGTGAAATATAACACAATACAGATGTTTTCACACACCAAGCACAAATTAACATCTTTTGTAAATCCAATCTAATTCTGTGCAATGGAAAAAAAATATTGTGGCCACAGCTTGAAACTCCAAAGTGCCCATTGCAATTTCTATACAATGACAAGAAAAAGTAGAAGTTATTTATTATTCTCTTTTTTAAGACCCATGTGGGACTACTGGCAGCCATGCTTGTGACTCAAGTCTTTATTTTAAAATACTAAAACATTATAAATTGAAACTTATACAGACAGGCAATCTGCATTATATTTTTGTCTCTTCTGCACCCATTTGTCCCACATGTAGTATCTTATTTTCTTAATAAACTCATTACTTTTTCTACCTCCTCCATGTTTTCTTGGAATGGCCAAATCCAGTTAAAGATAGATGCAGACAGATGACAAATTTTCACAGCACAAAAAGCAAATGAATTAAATGTTCCACGTTGCTTTCTTTGGAAAGCCATTTTCATGGATTTTGCAGAAGGAAATTGACTAAAGATGAACCCAGGATCACCTGGAAAACAGTAAAGCAGTAGATCTCCAACTACTAGAGGAAAGAGGATTTAAGGCTGTTTTAACAAATATGATGTCATAGCAATTCAACTTATGAGAGAAAAAAGGACAAGACCTCTTCAAACCCTGTTATTCTATATTTTATGTGATAATGTGTTACTACTATATAAGTAGTATATACATGAATTATGATGCAAACAGATTTGTTGGTGAATGGAGCATCATTAGTAGAACATGAGGACTGGAAAATTGGAGAAAATATCAGTGAATATTTCTGGTTTTGAATAATTTCATTGGTAAAACATCCATTCGCAGGATATAAACAACTGCCTGGGCATTTAACCTAGATAATTATTATTCATTTATTTATATCCTGTCTTTATTATAACTCAAGGTGACAAACTTACCTAATACAGTTTCATCCTATTTGCTTTACAACCAACCAGTGAGGTAGATTGGGCTGAGAAAGAATGACTGGCCCTAAATCACCCAACCAGCTTTCATGCCTAAAGTAGGACTAAAACTCACATTCCTCCAGTTTCTAGCCTAGTGTCTTTACAACTAGACCAAAGTGGTTCTTTTTTGTTGTTCTCTTTTATATCTTAATGCTAAATAGCCTTTGCATATATACTGGAGAACTTTCCTTTGGGAATTAGAAACAAAAGTTTTATCATAATAGAGTAAAGGAGAGAAAAAAGAACACAGCAATCTTTGAATTATTTTGATCATAATAATTCCAGCAATTTTGAAAGTAAGCTATTTTGATGTCTCTCACGTACAGTTGCAAACTTATAGGAAGTGAAGCATTAATTAACATCCACTTTAATAAAGTACTGCTAATATTGTATAAACAAGTACACTTTGAGAAGGATATTTTAAACTTTTATTTGCATGTGCAATTTGATTATAGTCATTTACACCCAGAAAAAAAGACAATAATACAAGGGGAATGAATGCTCACAGTTGGCTTTTGTTTGAAGATACGGTATAGCAAAATGCTTGCCTTCAGAATTGAATAGATGCAAAAAGGCTTTTACCAGCATGCTTTGCATCCTACCTGTCAATTCAGCTGTCAGTGAATTATTGATGTACTCATAGTCAAAAATAAAAAATCAGCTAGTTGCATGAAGTAAGTAAAATTGTCAGGAAACAGTGTAATTTTCAGCTTGATTGCATCTATTGATGACAACAGATTAGTCTTCCTTCTTTTAATTTCCATTTCCTTTTCTCACTCATAAGTTGCTGTGAGGATGGGAGCCCACCCCATCCTGTGATGCTTGGGACATCATGAAAATATTCATGAATATCATATCTGCAACACAATGCTTACCTGACCCACTGAACTTGATAGATGGAAATTCAATGCTGGGATTGCTAGTTATGTATTTTGATCCAGATTAAGGATTACATTTACATCAAGGAAGAATAAATGTGACCCAGTGGCTATATTAATATTTGCTACTTTTAACTAAATTAAACACTAACATTTTGTGTGTGTTTCTGTGTCTGTGTCTGTGCATGTGCATGTGTGCATGCACGCACATGCGTGCATGCACACACACACACACACACACACACACACACACACACACACACAAAGAGCCATTGTGATGAAGAGTTTTGATCTAGATTAAGGATTACATTTACATCCAGCAAGAATAGAAGAGACCCAGTGGCTATATTAATATTTACTATCTTTTATCTAAATTAAACGCTAACATTTTGTGTGTGCACCCACCCACCCATCCACAAAGAGCCATTGTGGTTAACACTGTGGTTAATAAGAGATCCAATTTCATGTCTACCTTCAGTGATGGAAGCTCACTGTTTAATGGACCAGTCATTATTTCTCAATCCAACCTTCACAACGTAGTTGTAATAAAAAATAAATTTTGAAGCTCCTGGAGGAAAAATGGAATGTGAGTCCAACTCTGAAGCAAACAAAGCTTTCCTCAAATTTAATTATTCCCAATAATAAAGTTTGCATGTTATATTTTTTACGGGGAGAAATATTATTTAAAAAAACAAAATTATTTCAGAAACTTGCCTACGCCAATTCTTCTTGTCATGAAGTCCAATCTATATCTATATATACAGAATTTAAATATGATTGAAATCCTTTTTACTTTCTGCTATGCTTGTGATATTTTCTATAGTACACTAGAGTAATATAGTTCAAGATAAAGACTTTTGCTAAAATTGATTCAATATATGGCAATAAGTGTTTGACATTCTACTAACTTGTTCCCATGATGCAATGCTGAAATGGCACCTGAAGGAAATAGGGCAGCATAAAGGCTGTAAATTCAGAGATCTCACTCTACAATTGCTAACCAAAAGAGGCTTTCCTGAATAAAGAGCTAAGAAAGTTGATAATAAAAAAATACAATGTGAAAGAAAAACACTAGATGCTTAATACTGAGAAGAGACACAAGGAGACAAAACATATTTCCAAAAGAAAATCAGAATAAATTAATAATCTATTAAGGATCAAACTACAATACTTCATCCCAAGTAATTTTCCTGTTAAGAAAATTAGTTACATTTTGACCCAGAGGACTTTAAAATAACCATGGTTAGGACTGGAGTTTTATTTCAATGTATACTTCTTTTGTATAATTTACAGTAATGGTTCAATGTAAATAAGTAAAGAAATCAATCAATCAAAATGTCATTAAAATCTGAAAACTGTTCCTAAGAAAAGTTCAAAACAACTTGATTTTTTATCAGTTTATTAACTATGACCATGTTTTATCACCTTCCCAGGAAATCTTCAATTTTGCTGAATTCTCTTCCCCCACCCCTGCAACCGAGCATAAATTTATTGGCAGAAAAACTGGGTGAATAATTCCTACACAATTTTCCAGAGATAGAAGAAAGTGTACAACACTTCTCAAGGGTAGGATATCGCCCTTCCTCCTGTTCCAGGGGTGGGTTGCTATGGTTCACCTAGGTTCAGGAAAACCCATAGCTAACATTATGGTCGGTTCAGAGAACTGCCAAATCCCACCCCTGGTTGGCCCTGCCCACCCCGCCCTGCTCCTCCCACCCCACCATGCCCCTTGCAGGAGTCTCTACATGGCCCATTTTGCATGCAAGGTAAGTGCAGAGCCCACATGGAGGCTCGGGGAGGCCAAAAAATGGGCCTCCCGGAAGTTTTGGAAGGTCAGAAATGGGCCTCCAGAGCCTGAGGGAGGCCATTTTCACCCTCCCAGACATTTGAGGAAAGCCTCTGGAGCTCAGGGAGGGCGAAAACATCCCCCCTCCACCATGGTGCAGGAGGCTGACTAGGCCATGCCCACCCAGCAACCGTGTAGAGAACCTGTTGCTGAGATTTTTGAAGCCCACCCCTGCCCTGTTCCCTTATGCAAATAACAGAATAGAATAGAATACAAAACAGAGTTAGAAGGGACCTTGGAGGTCTTCTAGTCCAACCCATTGCTCAGGCAGGAAACCCTGTACCATTTCAGACAAATGGTTATCCAAACTCTTCTTGAAAACCTCCAGTGTTG
>AZIM01000228.1:713412-726060 GCA_000516915.1 Ophiophagus hannah | reverse complement strand
CCAATCACACTTGGCCAATAAATAAAGAATTCTAAATGAATTCTAGAATAAGCATGGTAGGAAAAGACTGTCAAATTATTAAGCATTGCATAATCCTATGTGTTTTTGTTGTGAACATTTCACATGTGAGGGATGGTGTGTAAGGAGGTGGTGTGATGGAGTATAGTGAAGCAACATTTCCCAGGAAGGATGGAGCACATTCCAAATAGAGGGGTGAGACAAGAGGCAACACAGCCCAGAGCTGGATAGGTGACAGAGAATGAGGGGTAGGATAGCTGCTCCTTAGAAATTCCCAGGGTAGATTCATAATGGTTAGATAGCATAGGTTTAGTCTGGCATGATTCTATCTATTGGATGTAAGCAAATAAAGAACTGAACTTTGGCTGGATTGTTCTACATCATTCTTGGTCTGGATCTGACAGCAAGCAATATCATGCAACAAATGGGGTTTTGTGAAATAGAAATGAATAAGCTCAAACTTACATAGAGGTATATATGTGTCTCCCTGTGTTTGTGTATTTCAGGGTCTGTCAGTCTTTTTCAGCCAGGGACACACTTTTCATTTCACACTTTGATCCTGAAAGGCTAGGGAGATCAATATATCTCTTTTAGTGATGTCACTGAGAGCAAAGGAGATGATTCAGATTATTTGGCCTTATTCATTTTGAGAGTTGGATGGTTGGGGCTTTTTTTTAGTCTATTGAGGACATAAAACAGCTGTTTAAGAGGATGTTTTTGTGATGTGTTGTAAATTGACTCTTATCTGTTGAGTATCATTATCGCACCTTGAGGGGCTCAGGGAATACTGCAAAAAATGGACGAGAGCAGCATGTTCTTTATGAATGATGGATTGCCATTCCTTGCACATAAAGGCATAGGAAGTGTGTGTGTGTGTGAGTGGGTGGATCAATGGGTATGCATCAGTGGTGGGATTCAAAATATTTTACTACCGGTTCCGTGGGCATGACTTGGTGGGTGTGGTGTGGCTTGGTGGGCGTGTCGGGGAAGGTTACTGCAAAACCCTATTCTCTCCGCACCCCACTAACCTGCTTTCCAGCTCTGTTCTCCTGTGCAGGGCAGCAAAAAGATGGGGGCAGGGCCATTCAGAGGTGGTATTTACCGGTTCTCCGAACTATTCAAAATTGCCACTAACGGTTCTCCAGAACTGGTCAGAACCTGCTGAATACCACCTCTGGTATGCATATTCATGTGTTTATTAGTTACCCCATAGCTTCTGCATATGAATTGAAATCATTAGAAATTGATCAGCATGATTTATATGGCCAAGATTTCATTTGCTGTTTGATTTGGTACCACTGTGCATTTAATTGTTTTCCTTCCTTCCTTCCCTCCCTTCCTCCCTCTTTCTCTTCCTTCATTATTTTCCAATTACCTTGTTTTGCTTTTTTATTTTCATTTTTATTGTACTTGGTTAAAGTTTTTCTTTGTTTTTTGTTACAGATCGGAATCAATAAAAAGATATAAAAATACTTATTCCGTGACTTCTGGCTAATAAACAAGTAAACAATTTAAAAACACACATCTAATCCAATGCAACCAATACCCAGGACAAAAGTTCAATAAAATAGAAACAAGAATTTTCTGTGCAGAAAATAACCAATCCCACCTGCAATTACATACTCCAAGCACAACAGGGAACCGGAAAAATCTCACAGGTCTAAAACCTTAGTTCAGAAAGGACATGAAAGCTGAGATTGAAATATTATTAAAATTCTTAAAGGACCATGAAAATTAAACACACTCACATACATACACACAGAGAGAGACACCCAATTGTACAGAGACATCAGTGGAGGCATTAGACAAGATTTTTGAGTGAAATGTCCAACATTTTGATGTCCAGTGCTAAGAAGACTTTCTTCTCTCCTTCAGAAATGTGATTGAGAAGTTCTCTATGCTTTTAAAGTACAGAGAAATATATAAAGCTGCAACTACATTAACATACACTGTAAACCTCTTGCTGTTAATGCTACTACATGCCACATAAACTAAGTACGGTAAGTGCAGTCTTCACAAAATATAATGCTGAAGTATAATACATGGAGGAGATTAGAAATTTTAAAACTTTTAGTAAATTGGAGAATTTAAGTACAGCCAATAGAGTAAAATCTCAGAGCTGCCATGACACATTATACCTAAGAAAAGATAAATGTATTTACATTTTAAAAACTAAAGTTAAATGGTTAACCAGTAAGGGGTGTTACAGAAGCCTGTCAATCAGTGGCATGGCAATTCCTGTGTTCAGCAATGTACAGTTTTCAGTCGAGGTTTATAGATTTGAAAATGGTTCACAGGAGACCAACAAATATGAAAAAATGATTAAGGAAACACAGCTTATAAGAAAAAGTTGAAAGAAAGGCATATTTTAATCCCATGATTTCAGGCCACATTGACCATACTGGTTGGGATGGAGAGAATAACTTCCAAAACATCAGGTCAGCAGATTGCCTTCTCCTGAAACATGAAAGCATGAGTCAATGTTCGCAATGCTATTTTTACAACACAGGATGGAAATCATTGACTATTTTGAATATTGCAAAATGAATAGCAGGTAGGACTGTTGCTAGTTGGCATGATCTCACTGTATTAAGAATTGTCAAAAAACTCTTCTTCTGACAAACAGTTTTCATATAGATATCTGTTTAATCCAACCTTTGATTCCTCTATTCAGCATCTAAATAAACCAGCAGCTAGCAGAATCAAAATGTTTGTTAATCACAAACAGTGACTAATGTATATTACAATATATTATAGTATAATAGAATGCAGTATAGTGCAAACACGCAGTATAATAAAATATAATACAATACAATATGGCCCATATCATAAGACCCACTGGCATTCATTTCCCATCACCTTTTGTGGCCAGTATTGCCTTGATGAGTTGGTTGAAAACAGATGTCACTTTCTATGAGTTAACTTGGCTGAGATAATTTAATTAAAAGGGGAAAAAAGGAAAAACAACCCAAATATTGTTTCATACAACAGAAACACAATATTGTTCTCTGGTTATTGTTGCTGTTCCTTTTGAAAGGTTCTAGGACACACTTTAGATTTATGAAAGGCTCTTTTTGCTTTTAGAGCATTTAAAATATTTGGATGACTATGAGAAATAGCAGTTAGGAGGATTATAGCAAAATCTTGACACAAAGATTCCTTTTCCAAAGTGGGCAGCCTTTCTACACTTGATTTGTTGAGAAATGATTTAGAAAATACAAATGGCTTTTGGCAGGCTCCAGTTTAAATTGACTGCTTTCGATCACAAATTAAAATTAACCAGAGCTTTTTAGTTGCTAAATATTTATTTTAGGGATACATACAGCTTCTGCTTTCATAAAGGTTAAGCTGTAATCTTTGGCTTGTCAGTTCCAGGATATAGCAGTGGATAAATCACACACTCTTGAACTGATAGATGTCAGAATAGCTGTATACAAATGGAGGAAGATGTCAGTGAACACCCTAGTTTACGTTACATATACTATAAACATTGACATTCTTTTGCGCTGAGACTATTTGCTAGCTAAGCAATCACAACTTCTCCAGCTTTGATGCTTTTTGTGTTCAATCAGGTTCTAATGATTTCAGATGCTTGCAATTAATGAAGCATTAGATTAATTGGTTGAGTAGTGTGAGACAGGCTTTGGAATAGGTTGTCTCAGAACCACAGACAACCTATTACCCAAAGTGACAGTAATCACCAGAGGCAAAACTGTGAGAAATTGAATTAATGATTTTACTCACTTTACCCTCTAAAATTGGGCAAGAATTAACAGTTGTCCTGTGGTTCTGCTGAGCAAATCTGATAGAGGGACAGAGATCTACCTAACATTAACTAATGTCCAGTTCATCAAAAAGGTCAGTCACTGAATTTAAGACAGAATTCAGCATTATGTGGGTTAAGGCTGTGCAAAACCATCAAAAGAACACCCCCCTCCAGTGGAGATTAATGCAAAGAATATATACCTCTGTTTGATTTGTTAAAGCCTGTATCTTTTGCAATCCAAAACAACACTTCCACTGGGACCGTCAGCAAATCAAAGCTGCTGTGGATATACAACCAGGAAGAACTTTCAAAGCAGCCATATGAGTATTGCAAAACACACGGCAGCTTTAATACTTCAAAGAGAAAAGCTTTGTTCCTACTAACAGGTATCATGAAACACCCCTTTGAAATGTTTTGTACAGACCTAATAAATATTTCATTTTCATTGCCAGTTTCTGTGTGGGCAATGTCCTATAAGATTCCAGCAGACAAGAGAGTTGTAGTAAAAATAACCAGTGGGTGTAGAGTTGTTTTTAGCCCTCCTTATGGGTTCCTCTCTTCCCTTATAAGCAGGATATACCCATCATATATATAGCTGTTTGAGTGAAGACTCCATAAGATATACTGTATGGTTTACTACAGAACTCTGAAATTCAATCTCTGTGTCATAAAAAGCTAGAAAATTATTATAAAGTCTGCATAGCCACTACCAGACATAAGCAGATTGGCAAAAGAAAAGAGAAAAATGATAAAGGTAGATTACTGATTACTTTATATGATTTCTGCAATAAGTCAGGATTTCTCGCTTCCATTTAAAAAAAATGCAGTATAAGTTAGAATTGCAGGTGAAACAGTATTGGTGAGTGAATACAGGCTTTTTGTTATCAAGTGTTCTCACATGCAAATAACTAGTCGATTAGAATTAGTTTACCATATGTGTAACTAGGTCTGCTTGGGGTTAGGTTTCATCCCATCAGTTAGGCAGTAGAGACAAATTTAATTAAAAGATGTAACATTCTGTTTTCTTCCCTTCCTCTTAGATAATTTTGCATTCCAGGATTGTGTGGGTCCAAAGTTCTCTTGAAATGGAATTAGCTCTTCAGATGCTCCCATTGAAGTGAAAACTTATTTTGCCAATTCTTCCTCCTTTCCATCCATCTGTATTTGCTGAAATGTTTTGCTAGAGACTTGTGGAGGTATTGGATAGAACCATAAAGAGAAAAGAAAATGGTCAAAACCCATCTATGTATCAGTGGATGCTTTTGTTACATTTTCATCTTGGTGAAAGGAAACCCTTCTGTGAGAGGGAGGTAGATTCTATATCTGATTGAGGTGTCTTTCTTAAAAATATAATATATTATAATGCTATGTTCTTTTCCCTACCACTTTCATTCAGTTTGATGGGGATGAAAATATGTTCCAAAAGAGAAGAGAAAATTAAGGGAAATTCCCACAGGTAGTAGAAAACGGGTGCAATCCACCTCAGTACTTAGCTTTGGGCATCAGAAGCAACACAGTCCATCATGTTGCTTGAAGACATTGAAAGCAACATCCTCTATCTCATAAAGTGTCAAGATAGAGTTGATATGCCTTGACAAACTGTCTGACTTCAAAGCAAATAGGTTATACAGATAGCCCTATTGGCACAGAGGTTAGAATGCAGCATTGCAGGCTGACTCTGCTCACTGCCAGAAGTTCAATCCTGACTGGCTCAAGGTTGACTTAGCCTTCCATCATTCCAAGGTCAGTAAAATGAGGATCCAGATTGGTGGAAACAATGTGCTGACATTTGTAAAATGCTCAAAGAGTGCTGTAAAGCAATATGAAGTGGTATATAAGTCTAAGTGCTCTTGCTACATAGTGAAGGAGATCACTAAAGGGCTAAAGGAGAGGCTGAAGCAAAATGTTCTCAGTCAACTCCAATTGTCAACTCAGTCAACTCCAACACTAATCTTTGCAGGAACTATCTGATGCTTCATGACCAAGACTTAGCTATCTAGAATTTCTCCTAGGTAGCTTGATCTTTATTAAAGCTTTCCACAGTTTACTTCCCACTGTTATTAGATTTTTCTTGCTCATGATCCTCCCAATGTCCAATCCAATCCCATCTCTCTTAAAAAACAAATAGAAATGACATTAGCCATTTTCCAGTCTTCCTGTGTCTGCTACATTATTGTTAGAAGACCATTTCTGAATTTTTTAAGGCAGCATTTTAGCACTCCATTCCTTGTTATTTGCCTCAGTTCCTTCAGGAATTACAAATGCAAGTAATTTGTTTAGTTTCTCTATTGTTTCCTTATCCTCACCCAAAATTTCTTCCTTAGCACTGACTGTTCTGGCTATAGTAAGTGATCACGGTCACATTTCACTCAAAATTCTCTCTTTCTTTGACCCATAGAATTTAACAGGATATGCCGACAACCTATTTTTTTCTAGACCTATTTTTTTTGAGGTATTTTCATGAAAATACGAGAGAATAAAAGCAATAGAAATTATAAGGCAGTATGTATATGCTGGGTACAAACTGCCTGCTTTTTTAAAGAAAAAAGAAAAAAAATGGACTGAGTTATCCTGCTCAAATGCCCGTGTGTTATCCACCAAGGTGTAACTTTTATTTATGATAATTGCCCTTCTGCTGCTACACAGCTCCAGAAAATAAAATGAAACAAATTAAGAGAGGGACCCAAAAGCAAAGAAAAAGCTGGCATCTGAATTTTTGATGCAGTCTATGCATTCTCATTATAGCATTGACTTTTTGTATTACTTGTGATTTATAATGTAATTGGGGAACTATAGAAATGTTAATGGGAATGATGCTGCTCTGAATATGACAAAGTTGTTTACTAATTATTGCTTTTAACTTGAGCTAATTTTGATAGTAGTTAAAATCACAAGGATTTTCTTTTCCTTTCCCCTATCAGCTGCACAGAAGCTTTCATGTTTACAATTCCCCAACCACTGCCACCTGCCTTAACATTGGGGGATGCATAAATAATTATTTTAAAGAAAGAGATAATAAAAAAACAACAACTACAAGGTGAAATTTCAAACCTTAAGGCAAGCATATTTGTTCCATTAAAACTCAAGATGAGAAATTATTGCTTAGGAGTTTATTTCATAACATACAGTGCTGCTCATTATCTTAGAGAAGATACAGAATGCTGCAGTGATTATTAGTGTGCTCAGTAATGAGATCACTGAAGCATTTTGCCATTGAAAGTGTGTGTTTGTGTGTGTATGAAATACATAATTACAGGCCTTTATTTACTATGGGTTGGGCTTCACCATCCATCTCTCTCTGGCTCTCCTTTAATGATCCATATTTTCAGTTCTTTGTCTGAAGACTACTATTCCTCTTGGAATTAATGCAGAACTGTTGGCATTTTTTTTCTGAGTCAATGAACATATGATTATGGCTAGCCTCTTTCAACATGATCACTCAAATAATATAGGCCACAGTAAAAATTCCTTTCCCAGTCCAGTGATTGGGAAAGATCTCTATATTTTAAGTTTGTCCAGTAAGCATCAGTTGTATATTCCCTTTCCCTTAGACACCAAAGATCAGTTTGTAGATGCAATGGTACAACATGTTTAAGATACTGTCAGATACAAAGGGTCAGCTGGAATAGGATGGCTCCACCATGAAAGAAAGGATAAGTTATTTCCATCTTCTTAATATGTAGAGACAATTGGGCTAACAATGGAACAATGATGACAGAAAGCATTCTTGACTGCATCTGAATATAGGATGCATACTTAAGAAATAATTGGCTCGGCCACTTGACACACAGATCATTTCTCAACATCACCTTCTTCAATGAACAGATGCCAAGCCAGTGGACAAACAATACATGACAGTCACAATTCATAATAAGCAGCTATTTGTCTCCACTGCCTAACCGAAGGGATGAAACTAACCCCAAACAGCCCCAGTTACACATATGGTAAACTAGTTCTAATCGACTAATCATTTACATATGAGAACACTTGAAGATAAAAAGCCTGTATTCACTCACCAATACTATTTCACCTGCAATCCTAATTCATACTGCATTTTTTTTTTAAAAATGGAAGTGAGAAATCCTGACTTATTGTAGAAATCATATAAAGTAATCAGTAACCTACCTTTTTCATTTTTCTTTTGCCAATCTGCTTATGTCTGGTGGTGGCTATGCAGACTTTATAATAATTTTCTAGCTTTTTAGGACACAGAGATTGAATTTCTATAGGTAAACCACGCAGTATATCTTATGGAGTCTTCACTCAAACAACTGCTCTGCATCCTATTTTACTATCATTGGGACAGTCTATTTTCTTCCTCACATGTTGCTTAGGCACAAACACAAGAATTTTTGGATAAATCAAAGGAAAAAGATATTTCTGAACAAAGATTGTGAAATTTTGCTCTTTGAATGTAGTGTCATGGCAAATGCATTTATTTATTAACATTGGTAACCTTTTCTTTTCTTCAAGTCTTACTGGGGTAATAAGTATAATGAATAGTTTTAAATAGAAAGAGATTAAAATATTAGGAACTTCAAAGGAAATAGATTAAAATGGAAAAGTTTCATGTACAAACACATAAAAATGGTTTTCCAAATACAAGTGAGAGTAGGATTGAATCACTTCCCTTTTTAAACAAACAAGAACAACACTGTCAACATAAGAAGAATAGAATCCTGCATAATATATATCTCAAAAGAATGCCGTTTAAAACATACATTCTTATTTAATATTGACATCAGAGGTGCTGAGTGAGTGTGTTTGGGAAGAGAAAAAAAAATCTGAAGTTTTATGTTTAGTCTCTTTATGCTTTCCTTAGCCAAATGAGGATGACAGCCTTTTCAAGGTTATGGGTAAAATAACAAGAATGTCCAGTGGAATTTATCCTCGCTGGTAGTTGTGTATAGTATATATCTATACCACATGAGTGGTCTATAAATCCTTCTCATGAATGCTGTTACCTCTATCACCAGTAGTTTTTCATTTTTATGGGAATATAACTTTAAGAGGTGGTGTATGTACACATATCCTTTTTTCTCACATAATCTTTTTGAAACATCTGGTCCTGTGAAATACTGGACATGCCAATAATGTAATTCAGGCTCAGATTGTTACAAATGGTGATGGCAGCCCATCATTTGTTTGACCTGTAGAATTCTCAGTGCTGGATAGAGAAAACAAACCTCTCATCCACCCAAGATTTCTGGGTAACTGGAAGCCTTACTTGGATCATCTTTTCAGAGATTTGTCAGAAAAAAAAAAAATATTAAAGTTACAGTCAAGTGAATGTTGAATAGGCCCATGAGTGTTACAGCAATTAAGATACTGGATTTGAATTGGGAGACTCTCTTCTAGTCCACCTACAATCATGGAAGCTTACAGAATGATTTTGGGTTTAGTACACAATTTTGTTATGGGGAAAATAACAGAATAACAGATTTGGAAGGGATCTTGGAGGTCTTCTAGTCCAGGGGTCTCCANTTGTGGACTTCAACTCCCAGAGTCCCTCAGCCAGCAAAGTCTTAAAGTTGCCAAGGTTGGAGACCCCTGTTCTAATCCAAACCCTACTCAAGCAGGAGATTCTATACTATTTCAGACATGGTTGTCCAATCTCTTCTTAAAAACCTCCAGTGTTGGAGCATTTACAACTTCTGGAGTTACAATTAACTAATTAATTGTTCTGTTTGAAAATTTCTCCTTAGTTCTACGTTGCCTCTCTCCTTGATTAGTTTCCATCTGTTGCTTTTAGTCCTGCCTTCAGGTGCTTTGGAGAATTGGTTGACCCCCTCTTCTTTGTGGCAGCCCCTTAGACAGTGGAACACTATTGTCATATCACCCTTAGTCCTTCTTTTCATTAAGATAGACATTTTTGTTAAACTAGAGCATAAGAGGAATGCATTATGGGTCATCTTGAGATTCTGGAAGAAAAGCTAAGTATACACTTCTGCAACTTCTGTTTCATGACCTTATGAAAAAAAATGTAGGATAATTTTTCTGCATGGTATTATTTGAAATATTGTTGATGACAACTGCTATACTATTGTTAACTTACAAGCAAGTTTGATTCAATGATAAGAAAGGGGCTTCTGAAGGGATGGAGAGCTATTGTGGCTAGTGGGGAGAACATTAAATATTTCCCACCTAATCATTTTTTCTATGTGAAGCATGTTTCAACATTTAGAAGAGCCTTGAAAACTAAAAGGATCTTGTTGCATTTAGTTTGCAGCATTAAGGAACAGATATTTCATAAATTAAAATTTAAAAAAAATAGTATATGGAAAATAGTGATCATTTGGAGTTCCTTTGTATAATAAAGTAGATGAATTATATCTAGAAACACAATCATTACATGAATTATATCAGGGGAGATTTGTTGCCCTCTACTGGGGCCTTCGTTCTCAGAGAACTCATTTGTTTTTGAGTAAAAATTACAGAGAATTATTTTAGTTGATCCATATTTTTGACTCAAAACGGAATTTGTTAAAATTATTGCTGTGCATTCGGGTTTTAAAAACAATTGAAAGACCACTTTTCAAATCTAACTTCTTAGCATAGAACAGTAACAGAGTATCTTTAACTTAAGAGCTATCAGATTGTAATCCATTTATGGGAAATAAAGATATATTTGTCTGTTAATGGAAAATGATTAGAATAATGGCAGAACATTCAATTTGCTTGCATTTCACATCTGCCCATCATCAGGTTCAGGCTTGTACTTCTAGTTTTTGAAAGTCTCAACTCAGATGTTGTTTTCTTCAATTTCCTTTCCGTTTTATGGTCTTTTTTTAACTTGCTACCTTGATTTATGATCATTTGTCTGATTGCATTGCTTTGCTTTATGGCAGTTTATGTCATTCTAGGCTTGTCATAAATGGCTACCATAAAGTGAGGTAAAATATCATAAAACATTAGTGAACTGCTGATATTCAAGGTTTCTGAGTACAAGCTGATAGGTGGCAAGGCTGAAGGACTGTGTATTTTGCAGGCTGTAGACTTACAGCTCTGCTCCTGCTAGGCTAAGAATTGGAAGAATGAATGCTCAGATGGTTAACAGAAGAAGCTACAAAGAATGTCACAGAAGATCTTTCTCCCCACTTAATGTCTATGTTTTAGGGGTATTTAAAAAGGAAACTTAACTGAGAATTATTTAATTCCTATATCCCGTTGTAGGAAATGCTAAAAATAATGGATTCAATTGATAAAGCATCCTGCATAGGAACTTTCAATGCTTACTATAAAAAATTAGAAGTTGTCAACTCTATGAATAGACAGAGGGATGTTATTTGACCCTGAAGCAGAGTAGCCAATGTCCACTCCTACATAAGGCAGGGCCAGCTAAATTATATTGATACACAAGGCCCAACTCCCTTTTCCCATACCTGTAAATAAAAGTAAAATAGCAACAAACAGAATAGGTCCTTATTGTTCTTTCACATCAAAATATTTCATAAAAATGTCACTCAGCCCAGGCCATAATTTGTATCTTTGTGGAACCTCGATTATGCTTATTCTTGAGATGATACTGAAAGCAGAAGTGGTTGAGTTAACCACATTCTTATACCCTATTCCAAGAATGTTATCAGCATTTGGAGATATGTTCAGAACCTCTAAATATAATCCTGGCTAGTAATCAGAGTTGTTTATATCCTTCTGTGTTTCTAGGCCTCTAGAGGCTATAGTTCTCCAAGCAAAGTTCTAAGTTATGAAGGTAATAGTGGAAACAGTGGAAATAGAAGATGCCTATCCATTTTGCCTTTAATTAGAAATAAAATGATACTTCAACTTCAGAGTCTGATAGTCCTTGGTCCACTTTGCAGAGAACTATTCTCTGTTTGAAGAAGTGTGGAGACAAATCAAAGGCAACTTACTAACTAGGTTTGCAAACCTGTAACAAGAGTACATGCTAGGTTTATGAACATTACCTCATATGCATAATAAAATAATGTTACTTTGCACCAAATGAATGTTGGTTAAATTGCCTGGAACTAATTATTCATGAGCATCATGGTTTTTAACAATTTTATTGAAGGCTTGATTATAATTCCTCCAATGTGTATTTAGTACTGTGGTGCTATGGCTTGTAAGTAATGAGCTATGTACATCAATTTGACGTTAGGATAGCTTAGAAACACTGAAGGAAACACACTGGCTTCATTTGCTTTATTAATTAGAATATTTTATACCTCTCTCTCCTGCTGTGTGCATATGTGTATGTATTTATGGCATGTGTGTGAGCTCCCTCAACTATCTTGTAAAAGTATTTTACCAGCACACATATTGGTGAGATCAAAACAGAGGGCCTTCTCATTCTGACTGTTAGAAATGGGGTATCACTTCTCTTTGTGGCATTATTTTAAAGGATCTTCTGTGGAAGTGATGCTCTACTTCAAAGGTTCGTTCAATTAGAATCTTCATGTTAATTTTGACTCCTGGTACCCTCATAGACACATCCATGTAAAAAAGAGGAATAAGGAAGATCCTCCAAACTGCAGAGTGATCAGCCTGAGGTCAGTTCTTGGGAAAACATGAGAACCAATCACAGAGATCAGTCTGTAAACACCTTGAAAACAAAGCAGTAATCACTAGAAATGATCATGTGTTTGTCAAGAACAAATCAGGAAACTAAGCTCTTTCAAGATGTCAACAGCAGGTCAAGGCCTGTTCTTCCTCATTCTAAATAATGGAGTTAAGTTACAGGAGGTAGATTTTAAATGAATATTGGGGGGTGGAATCCTAAAATAGCAATAGCGATAGCATGTAGACTTATATACCGCTTCACAGTGCTTTACACAGCCCTCCCTAAGCAGTTTACAGAGTCAACATATTGTCCCCAGAAATCTGGGTCCTCATTTTACTGACCT
>AZIM01000228.1:392004-406290 GCA_000516915.1 Ophiophagus hannah | reverse complement strand
AATCTAATCTAATCTAATCTAATCCAATCCAATCTAATCTCACCCAACCTAATCTGTCAATCTATATCTGTCTCTCTCTTTTTCATTCCAAACCTTCACATGTATGTACATATGTTTCACCATAAGAAATAGAGATGGAAACCTATCAGAGGGAGATCCCATCTGGAACCAAGGAGAAATTTCCTGACAGTGAGAACAGTTAGTCAATGGAACAGTTTTCCTCCTGAAGTTGTAGATGGAAATATCTCAGTAAATAGGGATTCCAGAGTATAGATTTGCTGGTATCATTGTTATGAATCACCTTCTGCCCCTTAATCTAGGATATATTAGAGAGAGGCTCCAACATGTTATCTCTTTTCCAAACAGAAACTGGCATAAAAGTTGTTTTATGCCCAGAATATAGACCAGAATGGCACATTCACAGTTTGGCTGTTCTTGGAAAATACCTGCTTCAGATTTATGAACACTAGCAGGAAGAGTATAGTCATCTTAGAAAGCACCAGCCATCATGTTTTTTGATGTAATCTCTGTGTCCATGAGCTTCAACAATAATAACAGAGCATTTGCATACTTCAAATTCCCATACTGCCTTCAATTTCTCCAATATTCATGTTATTTGATGATTCCTATAATTATCTCAGAGGTGTCCTTCTCAAACTTCTCGATGGTTCTCTTATCAATGCCTCCACTTTTGTAAATTAGAACTGAACAGATGATTGTAGAGTTGCCAGAATCGACATGCCCACTGACAACAATGTCAGTGTGGAACATCTCATTTTCCACTTAGGATAGGTTACTTTCTTCCATTTCAGTAAAACTCCTCTAAGCAGCAACAAACCAGGAGCTCTACTAAGAAAGCTCTTTCTTTTGTCTTATCCAGATGTGTGTCTCTGCTCCAGTTGAGAGGTCTTCAGTCAGATAGAGAGTAATATGAAATACAAACTTATGACCAAGACCACAGTCCAAACTAGTCAAAGTTTTACATTCTATAATTAGTTATGTTTAAAAAAATAGCCACAGATTCGACTGATTTACAATCAATATATCTGGCTGATTTCAGTGGTTAAATCTAAGCATGGATTCAGGTAATAGAGCCATGGTGGCACAGTGGGTAGAATGCAGTACTGCAGGCTAAGTCACTGCTCACTCTAGGAGTTGCATCCTGACCAACTCAAGGTTGACTCAGCCTTCCATTCTTCTGAGATCAGTAAAATGAGGACCCAGATTGTTTGGGATAATATGCTGACTCTGCAAACTGTTTAAAGAGGGCTGTAAAGCACTGTGAAGTGATATATGTCTATTTGCTATTATATTTTGCTTCTCTTCTACTTTTCTCAGAATAATAGATTTCTCTATAGACCTAAGACTTACCCTGAGTAAGAAAATTTAATTTTGGTCTTTTTTCCCCCTTGAGTGAGAACTCTAGCTTGATTCATTTGATCATCCATTTGTATGTTTTAGTGAATAACCATGGTATTCTCAGGAGAAAACTTTGCTTCAAGAGCAAAGTTCAGATGCATCAAAGTCCAATGCACTCATTTTGTCATCTTGTTTTACTTTAAAATAGAACTATTGATAAATAGAAGAGGCATGGAAGAATCAAGATTGGCACCTTACCATGCATTGGAAGTAGGCAAGCATAAAATATTTTCCCCTATCATCTACTATTTCTTGACAAATGTACTTTTTACATTTGAATATTGTGGAAAATTCATGTTCCTCGAATCAACCATGATGTGTTTGCATTTAAATGTAGATGATGTGGATTCATCTCAAATGGAGTTGATGAGGGAAGGAAATGGTGTCTCTCTATATATTCTTTTAACTTCGGTGTGTCATGATTTGCATTCATTTCAAGATAATGGAGGACAAAGGTAGCTTTGTAATTGAAAAGTGGAACATTGTAGAAGGCATCTCTTGTCAAAAGCGTTTTTACTACATACTAGTTCATTCAGTGTTTGAAATAATTGTTCAGAGGTAGGATGTTCATCAAACAAAAAGAGGAAAAACATCACACACAAAAATACATATGCTAACTTATGTGTGTCGAAGCAAGTATAGATGAAATTGCTATAATTTCAATGTAAAGATAACCTACCACAGTGGGGAAAATTATAATCAGTTGAGTTGTGTACTTGCTCACTTGCAAGCTAGGAAATGTTGGCTAATTGGCAACTTCTGACCTGTTTTTCCTGCTCTCCTTCTGCAAGATTTTGGAGTCAGCCTATCTCCTGAATTTTAAGACTATTTAAAATCTCATCATGTCCAACATGCTAGTTCCAATACGCTTATTTATTTGTATGTTTGAAAAATAGAGTGTCCTGCTCATTCCTGTGTGCTCCAGCTTACTGTCTTTCTGCTTTTAATGAGAAAGATTTCCTATTTTTTCAGAATCAGGACTTGCAGGAGCCAAAGGGAAGATGTGAAGGCAATTACTCCATCTTTGTTTCAACAGTCTCAGTTGCCATGTGCAAGAATCTGGAGGAATAGGTTCGATCTATGTTTTCTTTAGGAAAAATGATCACCCAAACAAATGGTTAGGCTTCTACTGTCTCCTGCAAGTCCTGCTGATTCAGATGTGGTACCCCATTTTCCTCCTTTGAGGACTCATCAGAGGCAGGTAGATGTTCATATATAGTTAAAACTATTCAAATTCATCAAATAAAAAACCCTTGGAAAATGAGTATTAAAACTCTAAATGGCCTGGGTGATAGCCAGTTTGGTAAAGTGGTTCGGGCATCAGACTGAATGGATGGAGACTGGGAGTTCTAGACCTCCCTTAGGCATGGAACCATGGGTGACTTTGGCCCAGTCCTTCTCTCTGAGCTCTAAGAAGAAGGCAGCAAGGGGAGACAATTCTGAGTAAACCATACGCGTAATTTGCAAATGCCAGAAGTCAAGACTGACTCAACGACATACTCAGGGGTAGGATTCTACCGGTTCAGACCAGTTCTATAGAACCGGTTGTTATTATTCTGCACAGTTCGGAGAACCAGCAATTCATGCCCCTGGCTGGCCCCACCCATCTCTACCTGCCCCTCCCCTCTCTGCCCAGTCAGTCCTTATCACGCCTGCCCAACATTGCTGACTGCATTCTCCCCTGCCCAGTCACTCCACAGAACTGGTTATTAAAAATTTGGAATCCCACCCCTGGGCATATGCATGCACACACACACACACACACATGCACACACACACACCAAACCCACTGGATAAAAGGAAATGTTCTGAAGAGTAACAAAGACGAGGCCAGCCTCAGTTGCATCATTTGGATCAACAGAATTAGCCGCTAATGATAAACTTACCTACAGCTGAACTTGCAAAAAAAAATCACCTTTGAAGAGCGAAATGTTTGAAAGCGATATCTGCAGAGACAGGTCATTCCTGTACAACCCATAATGTTCTGTGCACACAGAAGGTTAGGAGGTGACATCCATGGCTATTTGTCATCATTCCCAGAAACTGCATCCACACATCCAAAAGTTTAAATTAGATGATAATAATAAAAGAGGCAATGTGTTCCAAATCTCCAAAGAGACGTTGATAGGTTCTAGGCTGAGTTAACAAAAAAGAAAACCTGATGAGAGGTTTTTTTTTATTATTATTGTAGTTATGATGAAGTGACCCAAGATCTGAACCCAGAATGTGGAAAATTTCAGTTTCTACACATTGTAAACGTTCCTTGGATATGTTAATGTTGATTTTATAAATGTATTAGTAAGGTCCAACGTCTGATAAGAAGAGTCACGCAGGACTAAAAATAAAAGAAGGGGCAATGTGGTCTATCATTTTGTTTTTTTGCAGGGGCCAAAGAGATGCATTCTGGGAGATCTGGATGGGAAGATAATAATCGTTTTCTACTATTGCTCTCCAGTAGCAAATGTTTAAATTATGCTATCTGTCAGTTGGGAGGTTCTTCTACAGCCATCAAGTCTAATTGTCACTGATAGCCCAGTCGTCCATGAATTTGCCTAGTTGCACGGAAACTCCATGGCAGGGACATAAATATATTACTGAACTTGGCTTGGTGGCAAAGTATTAATACTGCTTGCAAAAAAAAAATCAGGTTCAAACCTGAGCATCTCCAGCAGAGCTGGTGAAGTCTCCTGCTAAAACCCTGAGACTCTGGGAGGTTGCTATCAAGTGATCAAGTTTCATATATAGTGTTAATGCATTTGGACTATCATCTGTTCTTGGATTATTATTTTTTCCACTTTAATGCAACCTCTCCTAGACTAGTGCCTTCCAATTGTATGGGCACTGCAGTCTCAAAAATTTCCATAGGAAGAAAGGAAGGAGGGAGGAGGAGACCTTAAAAACAAAGGGTTGGAAATAAAAATTAAACAAAAAGAAATTTCACAGCTTTGACAGGTCCACAAAGATAGAAGTGTTAGATATAATGAAGAAAAATACGTTAGTGCAAGAGCAGGAAAAGATGGACAGTTTGGTGTGGCTATGGCAAAGAAAAATTAATGCGTCAAAATGTGTACAGTGTGTGTACAATATCACTTTACTAAATCTCTGATATCAAGAGGGAAGAAAGGGAATTCTGTGGTGGGTTTTTGGTGGATTGCCGGTGCAGAATTTGCTCAGGGTTTCTTATTGTATTTAGGATGGCTCTGGGATTTAACCGATTCTGCTTTTACATGGTACAGCTGACATTATCAAGGCACACGGTGCATTTTAACACTGGAAATGCAATTTTCTATTTCCACTTGAATCCTGGGAATGCTGGCACTTTCCAGGCTGTCAGACAAATGAATGCTCAGTAGGACATTTAAGCCTGTCTTTCTATCTAATCTATCCAATCTATCTCATTTCTAAAGTGCCCATCACCTTGGCATCTAGATGTAACCTTCCTGTCCAAGTCTCTTGAGCTGGTATAATTTAGCCAAGTCCTAAGAGAGTTCAAAAGCTGATCAGGTAGAAACCATATTCATAAGGATGAAATCAGGCCACGGCCTCTAAAGGATCATTTCCATTGCTCCCACTCAAATGGTGACAATTTTCTGATTTCTGAATATTTCTAATGAAGTATTGATTTAATCCCTGAGCCATAGATGTTAAATACTTAGAATACTGTAGGTTAATGTGGGGGAGACGATAATAAGGGACATTTGCATACTAAGCTTATAACCAAGATTGCAGTGCATCTATGTGACCATCCCAATGAAGTGAAAAAGGATGAAATGTGAGTTTCATTTCTTAACCCCCTTTCTGGATCAGCTGTGGAAACTGTACATATCAAGTCTAGTCTCTGGATTGAATGCTGCAGCTATCACTTCTTGACCTGATTTCAAAAATTGGGGCAGCCATTTTTAAACCAGCTATTCTCTCAACAAATCAGCCCATGAATTATATATACTGACATGAATAAGCACTATGGAATGTATCTAATAGAGCCCTTTTGCTTGTTGAAGCTGCACCAGAGAGTTCTACAAATAGAAATGTGTTAGAGGGAGGAGAAGCATTGGTTTACATGAATGTTCCTCTGTGTTCCCCCATATAGAATTCTTCTGTGGGGGGCTGTCAGCTTTTGCTTCATCAAAACCTACCATGTTTCCCCAAAAATAAGACCCTGTCTTATTTTTTTTTGCCACCAAAAAAGGCACCATGTCTTATTTTGGGGGGATGTCATCCACTGACTAACCTCACTTGTGTGTGTCACCCATGGCCTTCTTTTTGCTCTCAGGGGCCTTCAGGAACTTCTTTTGTGGCTGGCAAGGCTTTCCTGAAGGCCTCTGCAACAGATAACAGAGCTCCAGATCGATTATCAGCTTGGTTATCAGCTATAGAGGCCTTCAGGAAAGCCTTGCTGGCTGCAGAAGAAATGGGCTGGCAAGGCAGATGTCGGGGTGTGTGAGGCCTGGCTACAACTGTCCAAAGGTAAGTAGTAGAGCAGTTCCACCCCCCCATCACCACCCTAGCTTAATTTTTACCCATGTACTCTGGAGTGGGCGGGATCTTAATTAGGGCTTATTTGGGGGGTAGGGCTTACATTGGGATCATGTGTAAAATCAAGCAAGGCCTTACTTTCAGGGTAGGTTGTATTTTTGGGGAAACAGGGTAATTGTGGAAGGTTTCTGATTCATGTGTAGTCACATGCCACTTCACAGGAATATATATATATTTGTAACAGAATATCTGCATCTCTATTTAACCCCTGAGACAAAGTGTACTGTATAAACAAATAAATATTTTGCATATAGTAAACTAACAGCACTCTTTTTTTAATAGAGAACACTGCATGTTAGTCATAGAGCTGGAGATGGTCTGAAAATAAGCTAGTGGTTCTGATCCTTCTTGACTCTTATGACTCCCATTGTGTATATCAAAACTATCCATGTTAACTTGACACTTGCTAGCATATCTACTAGTGAATTGTGTCATTAATGGATCTTTTGCCTAAAACTGTCAGCCCCGTGGGACTAACCAGATTAGGAATCATAACCAGATGAGTTAATTCTACTTTATTGTAAAGCTCCATTGATGGAATCTTTCAAATCTGAAAAATACAAAAAAAAAACCCCCACATATCTGTTTTACAGCTGGGGAAACTAGAGAGGGTCTTTTCTGTGCCTTTTGTCCCACCCACTAGCCAGCTGCAGGCTATATTGTCTCTTATCTGATTATTCTATTCTATTATCATCTCTTTGTCCAGTCTCCCAAGGTCTTTTCCACATACCATTATAAATACATCTGCAGTGCATCAGATACGAAAGGTTACCCTAGATTCAACATAATAGTTTCCTATACTTTACTATATTCACAAAATTCACTGAAGATTATAAGAAAAGGAAAGAAAATGGTCCACATAATATTTTATGGATGTCTGCAGCTTTAAATGTAATTTTTATGCATGATTTTTCAATGGTAGGTCCTAATGTAGCCAATAGCTCTTCTTTGCTAATTGAGAAAAGATTGCAGCTTTAAATTGGTGCTTGAACATTTTATGTTGAATTGTGTAAAGGTATTGTGCAAACATTAATCTGTTATTTGCATCTTATTTGATAATATTTGTTTCCTGATACTGAATCTGAACATTTCCCAGTTTCCCTTCAGAACAGTCAAATGGTTTTGATTCCCTGTGCTCGAAAGAATTTAAAGTAGATTTTATTTCTTTCGTACAGGAAATAATGAATTCATCATCAAAATATGACATACCTTTAAGCTCCATTTTGGTACCATTCCAAACATTCATGATGCTTTTTTCATTCTTCCAGAAGGTTTTAATTTGGAGATCAGGGAAAGATTACCTCTGCTTCAATTCCTGGTAAGAGAGATAGGTTAACTTTTTGAATTCTGCCTTCTGCTTGATTGGGGTACTCCCTTTTGCTATCCTACTTCCTTTCTTTTAGGATATTGTCCGTTCATATTCAGATAGGGAAAAATATAATATTTTAATCAGATACGGATTTAGTTTGATACACATCTTTCTGCAATAAATATTCCTCAATCCTTCTTAGTTGATTCCTCAATGGGCAAGAATTGTTAGAGAAAAAGGGTTTCTCTGTCCAATCATATCCGATTCGAGGGCGTGGTGCTCATCTCTGTTTCCTAGCCAAGGGACCCAGCATTGTCCAAAGACATTTTCTGTGGCCATATGACCAGCATAGCTATATGCCAAAGGCACATGGGATGCTGTTACCTTCCCACCAAAGTGGTACCTATTAATCTACTCACATTTGCATGCTTTCGAACTGCTAGGTAGACAGGAACTAGGCCAAGTAATGGAAGCTCACCCCATTGCATGGAGTTTGGGTCTCAAACCTGGGCTGTCAGCTTTCCAGTGATAAGCTCAACATTTTTAACCACTGAGCCATCACAACCCCATTTAAATGGTGAAAAACCAATCTTTTGAGGGAACCTATTGACTAGCATCTATGCTAGCCCTAATTCACATTATTCATAGTTCCAAAACCAAGTTCTTTGTGAGAGAAGATTTGGAGAATGTAATGTAATATGGAGAATGACAATATGTGAACAAATTAATATATAGGTCCTGTTTTAAAGAAAGCATCGCACTGTAAAATCACTGAAAAATAGTTACAGAATTTGAAATAGTGTAGTCAGCTTGTCTGTAAAACATGCCAAGGGATTAGATGTTGGTGAAGAAGAACTACTTAGAATGCTTATATCTGTCCACATCCATTACTCAGCAAAATTTGTGAAGAGATCATATGATTATTTTTAAGTTAGCATATTAGGGGAATTCACGTCTTAAGACAGAATTGGGAAGACTGTATCCCAAGGGTTATATACATCCCTCAGTCTAGTTTTATGTGGCTTGTAGAGATGGAACGGGAAGCGAGAGAAAGGCAGAAGCTCTGAGGGATCAAAGCAGAAAAAGCATTTTTCTGCATTTTCCCCCTTATACTTAGTTTGTTAAAAGAAGAGAATTATTTTGCAACGACCTTATTGAATCCAGTATTTAGGTTCAAAAAGAATAGTTCAACCATCCAGAACTTTTGCAAGCATGTTTCAGACTAGATCTAAAGCTACTCTCAGAATTCTGAAGTTTAACTCTTATCACGGAACCTCAAGCCCACATCCTAATTATAGCTGATGCATTTTTTTAGACTAAGCCCCAAAAGGGAATATTTTGCACTTATTGCATCATAGAAGAATTCTTGTGCATCTTTTTTGTAGAGTCTCCTGTAATTTGATGAAAGAGAATTATTTTACAAAATTGCATTTGAGAGACTTGTATAGTAACAATAGCCAAGAGGTCCTGACTTTCATTGGTGAGCCCTGGTTTCCCACAAGGGCTAGCAGTTCTTGATATTCATTTGTAAAAAGGTATTTTGGAGCACTGTCATCTGTCTGTCTGCCTATCATCAATGTTTTATCTGCCTGCCTGCCTGCCTGCTTGCCTGCCTACCTACCTACCTACCTATCATCTATCTATCTATCTATCTGTCTANNNTCTATCATATCTCCCCCCCCCCCCCATCTAGCCATCTAGCTATCATCTACTGTAGCTATCTAGCTATCTATCAACACAATGACCCTCAACCTTTTGGGCACCAGGGACCAGTTCCATGGAGAGAGACTGAAGGAGGCATGGTTTCGCATGTTGCCTGCATCCCACAGATGGGCCGTTGCTTGTTTGGGTGGCCTGGTTTCTGAAATGCTGCAGACTAGTGCCGGTCCATGGATTGGCGATTGGGAACCCTGATCTTACATGTATGCTGCCCATCTCACCAGCTTATAGATATTGGATAAAATGCTGAATACAATATTATAACAATAAATAAAGATCTTACATTTAACAATCTAATTATAATAAAACTAAGCAGGAGGGAAAGGGAGGGTGCAAGTATGACCAGAGGGGTGGGGTGTCCTCTGCTCCATTAGCCACCTCCAAAACACCACAGAATCCATTGGGGCCTCAGGTTAGTTGGCCATATATTTGAGGTATTTGGAAGATCAAAAGGGTAGGAGCAGATCTGATCTCGGGGGGGGGGCAGATATTTCTGAGGGTGGCAACCACTGCAGTAAAGGGCCTTCTTCTGGACCCTGCCAGTTGAAATTCCTTGGCTGACAGGGTCTGCAGCAAGCCACTTCTACGAAGTCCTAGAAGCCCAATTCCTTAAGTCAAATACATTTTTATCTAAGATAACACAGCAGCTACAGATTTGCTTACCTACTATGTTCATAAGTTTTGAGTTCTGAAGCACCTTTTTGCCTTTGAATCTAAAAAGGTTGTACAGCTTTCTTCTCTGCATGTCCTAAAGGAAGACATCCTCACAGACTTCCTTCTATGAAGCTTTTTCATATTTGGAAAAATGGGGAACTGGAAAGTAATAGAAACAGGTGTCACAGGAAACATGGCCTATTGCAAAACCTTCCTCTTACAAAATAAACTCTTGACTCCTGGTTTGGACAAGTCCCTGCAATTTTCTCAGTGATACATTGGAACCAGTATGCCATTGTTGCCCTTCTTCCAGGACTGAGAGAGAATGACTGGACCAAGTCACCCAGTTGGCTTTCATCCTAAGATGGAACTAGAACTCACAGTCTCTTGGTTTCTAGTCTGATGCCTTAACTACCACACCAAGCTGGCTGCAGTGCACATCAGATGAGCCAATTGCAGGAAGTTGCAAACAATGTCATAAAGATGGTTGGCATTTGTTGAAACTAATGATAATTCCCAGTTCAGCCAACCTCTGAACTCTTTCAATTAGTAATGGGGCTACCAAGGAATACTTTTCCAGGATCCTCAAATGTGGCTATTCTCAACCAATACCCTTGATCATAAGTAGGAATATTTTCTCATAGCATGCTGCTTTAATTTTTCTTTCTTTTAGTGGCAAATGACACTTGGGTTTTGTCACTTCAGTTGACTTATTATTTATTGAGGTAAATTTTAATATGATGAGTAAGATTTTAATTGATGAGGGTTTTTTTCCAATTCTGTATCAAGATCTGCCTTGTAATATCTCAGAAGATTTTTTTTTCTCCCATTAAGGTTTCTTTTAAAAAAAAAAACTTTATTCCCAGGGTGATATTCCTGAGCATACTTCAAAATCCAAAGGGCTAAAATGTGGTATTGGTGGCATTGTGATTTTCTGCTGTACTTCATTCTATAAATCAAGGGTGTCAAACTCAATTTCATTGAGAGCTGCATCAGGGCTGTGGTTTACCGCAGTGGGCTGGGCGAGTGGGTGTGTCCAACTGGGTGGGCATGGCCAGATTGACACCATTCCCCAAATTGCTGGCATGTTTCCTATTTGTACTGGGTAGACCGGCTTGAAATCACACTGGCCCGATGTTTCCTCTTTGCATTGGGTAGATGGAACCAAAGTGACGCAGGTAGACCAGGCCGAAGCTTCATGGGCTGGCCCCTTGCATTTTCCAGGATGGCCCCATGGACCGGATCCAGCCATATTGCAGGCCAGATCAAGCCCATGGGCCTTGTGTTTGACACCCCTGCTCTAAATCCTCCATGGCTGCACACACCTGAGAGTCTAAGAAAACCCAAAGCCAGGAAAGTCCTTATGATGCCTTCTCCTGCTGGGAGATTGAAAAGTCAGAGGAGACCACTGGAGAAATAATAGTATGATGAGAGAAAGGACATAATTTGAATCTTTTCCTTTATATGTGCAAAACATATTTTCTACCATACCATTGAACCTGATGTTTACCTCAGTCTTCTCCCTATCTTTGAATTAAAGAAAGTTCCTATCATTCATAACGCATCAAAGTTTTAGGATAGGTATAGGTGGTTTCATGGGAGAAAAAAGAAGCAGCAGCATCAGGGTTAAATGGTTAACGGGCCCAGCATTCTATTCTGAGCATGACTTAATTTTATTCTGTCTTAATGGGATATTCTACAGTGATTTTACACATGCCCTTTCCTTTGAGATGAAGCATCTCTAAGTTGCTGCTTCTGACACATGGATAGATTAAGAATCAGAGCAGACAGTGTACAGAATCCATGTAGCCTGTCTGTCTCAAATACCCTGAAAAAAAAAGATTGAAAGGACTCTGAATGAGTCAGTATTTTGAGAATTCCCTTCTGGGTCAACTTCCTATTCAGTTTGTTTCCCTTATAAAGCAATTGCCATCCAGTCTTCTTAGAGAAATAGTAGATAAATGTGTATCACTTGACATGAGCCATGGCCATCTCTAACATTAGGGAGCTGAGGTGGCACAGTGGTTAGAATACAATATTGCAGGCTAACTCTGCCTATAACCTGGAGTTCAATCCTGACCAGCTCAGGGTTGACCCATCCTTCCATCCTTCTGAGGTCAATAAAACCCAGATTTTGGGGGAAATATGCTGACATTTGTTAATTGCTCAGAGAGTGCTGTAAGTATATAATGGAGTATATAAGTCTCATTACTATTGCTAGGGAGACAACCATCTCAGGCAAGTATTGTTGAGCATTGGAGTAGCTCATGGCTTTTACTTGATTGTTGGATGACAAAAGAGTTGTATGCCACCTGGACTATCCCGGACAACCTGATGTATTGGGCTTCTTCTATTTGGGGTAATGGATGTCATCTCATCATTGACATCGAAGTCTGCTTCAACTGCCAGTCTTACAAAGTTTTGTGTTTGGAAGAATAAAGGGGAAAAACATTTAAACACACCTTGTATGAACTGAATTGAATTCTTTATTGTCATTGTCAGTATACATGCAACGAAATTCACATAACACCCAGAGACCAGACTCAACATGCACACAAACATGTTGTGTGTGTATCAGCTTTATTTAGTAGTTTCTGGGTAAGAGGGAACTCCTTCAGAGAGTCTGGGCCATAAAAAGATTCTTAGAGATTTTCCTTCTCCAGTGAGTCCTTCCTTTTTTGGCCACCTAATGAGAAGGAAGGACTCATTGGAGAAGAGCTTAATGCTGGGAACGATTGAGGGCAAAAGAAGAAGGGGACAGCAGAGAATGAGGTGGCTGGATGGAGTCACTGAAACGGTAGGTGTGAGCTTAAATGGACTCCAGAAGGATGATAGAGGACAGAAGGCCTGGAGGAACGTTGTCCATGGGGTCACGATGGGTTGGACACGACTTTGTGACTCACAACAACAAGAAGAGATTCCAATACGATCCTTATTATTACCATTAATTTAATGTCCACTTAAAACTTGTAGACATCCAGATGTTCCTGGAATATGACACCCAATAGTTAATATTGGTAACAAAGGTTCTCCATCCCTCATTTACTCAGCAACTAATTTTGGTATCAAGGAACATTGGGACTTGGACAAGTACAGGTAAAAGTTACAGTGGTATTGAGCTATTCAGAACATGAGTTAAGAATTTTCTGGCAGTGTAATTCACTCAGGCTGAAGAATAGCCTAATCTCTCAAACCTCATGATAAATCCACAATGGAGGACTAGATCAGATAGTTGTATTTCATGCAATGAGGTTGCAATGAATGGAACCCCAAAAGAACCCTTTCCAGCAGCTATCTCCACATTATGGGACATCTCCACACAGTGCATGGAGCCCCCAACCTTTGATAAAACATTTTGCACATTTAGTGCTGATCATGTGGAAGATCTGTCATGATGAGACAATTTATCTTTCCTGTACTTTTGATTTGGTTTGGATTTTTTTTATTGGTAGTATTGTGTTGTTTTGATAGTTACTGAGAGCTCCTGACGTGGGGAGGAGGAATATATATTTAAAATAAATGCAGTATTGATTTCAGGTGAATGTTGAGAAACCACAAGGTGTCTAAAACACTTTGATAGAGGAATTCTTTACACAGAATAATGATGACTTCTCTTTCTTTGGAGGTTGGACTACCTTCTCTTAAGAATGGCTGTGCCTTAGCTCCTTTTTATCTATGGTTCTATTATTTAAAACTGTTTCTGTTCCAAATGGGATGTTGCTTGGACAATAAAGTCTCATTAGTGTTGCCGTGTTTCTTTGTTCCCCTTTTTCCTGACCTTGTGGCTCAGCTCCTGACACTCAGCCTCTGCTTTTACTGCCCCCTTTTGGCATTACATTGACCTGCTTTTGAAATCTTTTATATACCACTGACCTTGTTTTTAGAATGTTTGTTTTAAATGAGTTGCTTTAACTCTCTTGGTGGAAAGCAAGCTGGGTAGTATTTTTAAAATAAACTAAACCAATAATAACAGAACAAGAATCCTGCTGAAGCAATCCACAACTCCATCTGATCCAGCATTCCGTATCATATATCTCAGAAGGTCGTAATTCTGGAATGGAGGGTGAAAGCCTTCTTCCATTGACTCTTCCCAGCAACCAATATTTAAGGTTTTCTTCCAGTAATTTAGAAGGTAGCCACTAATAGCTTGATTTTCCATAACTCTGTTCAGTTCACTTTGAAGTTCATCCAGATTGGCTGCCATCACTACAACTGCTGGCAGTGAATTCTGCAGTTTACCCAGATCCTGTGTAAAGAAATATTTTCTTTTGTTGCCCCTGAATCTCTTCCATTACTTATCAGTGGATGATCTTAAGTTGTAATGTTGTCAGATAAAATGAAAAAAGGTGTCTCCATTCACACTGTCTATTCTATACATTATTTCCTTTACCTCTAAGAGATTTCCTTAACCTTCTTGGTCTCCAACTAAAGATACCCATTTGCAGTGGTCTTCCTTGTAAAAGATTATGTCCAGTTTACTAATTATTTTAATTGTCCATTTTTTTCTTATCTTTTCTACCTCTCCATCTATTCTTAAACCAAAATCATTCACCAAACTCTAAATAAAGCTTCACTAAACAGGCATATAAGTATTGAACAAATTTATTTATTTATTTATTTATTTATTGGACTTGTATGCCGCCCCTCTC
>AZIM01000228.1:377982-389470 GCA_000516915.1 Ophiophagus hannah | reverse complement strand
CAGTTCCTGTAACCATTCTTCATATGCCTTAGTCTCCAGTCCCCTAAGTTTTCTAAACATTCTGCTGGAATTTGTTTTCATACAAGTTGTTGGATATGAGATGGGTGGCAAATAAATTAAATAAATAAACAAACAAACATATAAATAAATAAATCTCTATATTGCAGGAAAGGAGGATTAAAGCCCAGAGCTCATCAAATGTCCCATAGAGATGAGATTCTAAACTGAAATCTTCCTGCTTCATAATTCTGTTTCTTAGCCACTATGTTATTCCAAGAGAAATGAAGTTGGAGGTAAATGGGGAATCTTCAGCTGTCCAACTGTTCAGCTTGATCTGTCACAAGGGATGATGGGAACTTCAATTCAGCAATGCCTAGAAAGCTGCCGTCTTAACTTAAGCATACATTGGAATAGTTCTGTAGCCTGAGTGTCCAGACAAGTGAGGAACAGGGTGAAAATCACTATGTGTATCATCTTCTGAATTTCTAGTAGAGGGATGACCAGCGCATCACCCTCTGGAGCGGTTCTTTATTTATGTGTTTGGAAGATCCCTGTTGTAATATTCAAACCAGTGATACTCAAGGATGATTATGATGGATTTCAATGCAAACCTGCATACATGAAAATACTTATGCCTGTGCTAAAGTCCTAGTTTGGGGTGCATTCACTTCCTTGTATTTTATTCCCTTCCAGGGGGGAGGGAATCACTTTTACTTTATGCTTTAATGGAAGGCAACCAATTTTCCTTCATGCCCTGTGGAGATGCCGACTCCCCCCTCCTCCCCACTTTTTTGTCTCAAGAATATACCATCCAAATTAGATGGCAAGTTGCTAAAAACCAGCAATTCCCATTTTTCCACTAGAATTGGCAAGGAAGCTTAGTGTACATAAAACTGCAAAAACAGAAAAAAGAGCCTCTGAAACTTAGGGTGGAGTGATGACAGCATTGATCTTGCCCACATACAGTACATGAACTCTATTATCCTTCATGTTTATTAAAAAGAATGCTAAAAAAATGGCCCTGCCTGTAATGAAGTCTCTGTCTTCCACATTATAATAATAAATCAAACTAAGGGCTTAAAAAAAAAAAAAAAACCAAGAGAGGGAGGAAACAAGAAGAGACTCCTTGACAGAGGTGGTATTCAGCCAGTTTGGACCAGTTCTGGCATACTGGTAGTGGAAATTTTCACTAGTTCGGAAAACCGGCAAATACCACCTCTAGCTGGCCCCACCCATCTGCCCCCACCGGTACCTCTCCTATATTCTCTTGTTTTTTTAGCTCAGCTGCTTTGCGCAGCAGAGCAGATTGCTGCACCTCAGCTGAGCTAAAAAACAGCTCAGCTCACCAGCGTTGACACAGAGGTTGGTCTTTGAGCCCTGCATGTGCATGTGAGTGCGTGTTAGGTGTGCACGCAGGGGTCTCATAGAACTGGTAAGGAAAAAATTGGAAACCCACCACTTCTCCTTGAAGCTTACTTTGTTGGGATGGAGAACCTCTTCATTGAGAGCTTCTTCATTAGACAGCTTTCCAGGAGCCCTTAGGGTGCTTAATAAAGGTAAGAGATTAGACAATACGTCCCTTCAGCTTTGGAGTCCCCAACTGCACAATATAAATTGAGTGTAATTATGTCTGCAGGAGGTCCATGCTAATGGACGGGCTAGATTGCACTCTTCCTTTCCCTAATGTCCTTCTGAAAAGATAAGGGATGCAACCTCCCAGTGACATTAGATTCTTTGACTGATGAGTAGTCGCCACTCCACAATAAGTGCTGTTAGAGTTGTCTATGCAAAATGCAAATCCTACCCTAAACAGTCTATGGATGTTCATTGTTTCTTCATGTTAAATATATATATATATATATANTATATATATATGGACACACACACACACACTTGGAAAAAATAACACATTTCCCATTTTAAAGTTGAAATCTTTTCTCTCTTTGTATCTCCTGATGCAAAAATCTTCAGCAAATGCCCCTGTGCAAAATGCATACATATAGACATTCCAACTCCTGACCGCTGCCTACAGCTGTAATTCATTTTGTTTGATGGCTTTACTGTGCTTCCTGATAGTGATGACAAATTGATTACCCGGTAATGCAGAAATGGGCAAAGCTTCCTGATCTTATGGAAGTAACATGAGAACGGATTTGACAATGTGTAAGGGGACACGGGAGTGGTATGATTTCTTCCTTTTTCTTTCCTCCTTTTCTTTTTTTTTTTTTGTTCAGATTTAAGTGGGGGAGGGTAAATCAGGAAAGAAAACATTCCAGGCAGAACAGAATAAGGTGTGCAGATTTCCCTTTTCCTCATCTCTCCCCATGCCAAACAAGAAGGCATTACTTTTCAAATGTTGCCCGACACCAAGGATTGTTCCTACATTGCTTATTGTCAGCTCAGTGGAAATCTGTAAGGAGATTTTCACATCCACAGAGAAATGAATGGCAGGTCGTAGGGCAGCTCCTTGTCGCAGAAGATCAGTGTCAGGAAAGCCATGACCATGTTTGGCACCAACAAGGACAGTACTTGACAAGCTCAGCAGAAAAATCCAGAGGATGGTCAAAGAAGAAAGGTGGGGAATTCTCCTCTTGCTTGTGCCACAGAGCCTCAGAAACATTAGCAGGTTTGGCTTTTGTATCCAATTGTCACCTTTTCCTGCAGACTTTGCCACCAATGTTTAGCTAGGTTATTAAAATTCAGAGGACCCGCAACTTTTGGCAGGCAATGGAGGGCTGGAACTAAAGAGAATTATGACCAGCTGGTTCAAGCTGATTGCTGCAAACCAGCTGTTTAAAAAGTTAATTTAATAAAATGTAAGTGACACAGTGGGAGAGGTGGCTTCAGAAAGATAGCTCCGAGGGTACAGTAACTACAGGAAGAGATCATTATTGATGAGCACTTGATGCTGAGCCCATCCCCTTCCTCCAGAAATATGCAGAAAGAGTAGCTTGCCTTCCTACTCAAGGATAGGACTCCGGCTGACATTCCAGCAAAAGCAGAGTTTCTCCATCTCAGCAACTTTAAGATGTGTGGACATGCTGGCTGGGGAATTCTGAGAACTGATATCCACACATCTTAAAGTTGCTGAAATGGACAAACACTGCAGTAGAGAGAGAATTTTTTTTGGCTGGCTGAGGAATTCTGGGAGTTGAAGTCCACACATCTTAGCTGCTGAGGTTGAGAGAGAAGAAACATTTCCTTGTTCTTCTTCTGTGTTTTGGGACTAGCCTTCTACAGGGGTTTCTTGAACAGGGTGGCCATCAGAATTGTAAGCACAAGTAGAGAGGAGGAGGAGTTCAATCCCATAGGGGTCATGCATAAGAGAAAAGTGGGAATATCCAGATGTGAAGACAGTAGGAAAGAACTGGGAATTATTCACCCTTCAGGAAAAAGAAGAGCTAGCTTAATTCTCTGTTCTCCTGGAAATAAATCCCAAGGGGCACTTTTCTTTAGAACAAAGCAGTCTGCAATTATCATCAGATCCAAGTGTTGCTTAATTTAGATAACAGTCTTGCTTATGACTGATGTAACTTCTAGTTCATATTAATCCATATAGCATAGATTATGTTTTGTAAATCATTCAAATTTTGAGAAGGGTTAAAAAGGTTCCCAACATTTGATTGATTGATTGATTGTATAAAGATAGTCCTCAATCTACAACCATTAGTTTAGGGATGTTCAAAGTTACAGAGGCACTGAAAAAAGTGACTTATGACTAGTCCTCACCCTTATGACCATCACAGCAACCCCACAGTCACATAATCAAACTTTGGGTGCTTGACATAACTCACATATTTATGTTGGTTGCAGTGTGCCGAGGTCATGCAATCACCATTTGCAACCTTCCCAACTGGTTCAAGCAAAGTCAGTGAGGGGAAGCTGGATTTGCTGAACAATAGCATGATTCACTTAATAAATTCAGGGATTTGCTTAATAATCATGGCAAGAAAGGTCGTAAAATCGGCTATGACTCACATAACATCTGCCTTGCTTAGCAATGGCAATCAGAAAGAAAGGCGTGGTTATGTAAATGTTTTTAATTCCTCGTTCTGCTCACATCCCCAGCATGCATCACTTTTTTCAAGTCCTGAAGGGGTAGATGCCACAAGTAACTCACCCTGAAACCTGAGCATCCTTAGAATCTTGCTCTTTCCTTTTTGTCAAAATGATGAAAGCATCACAAGCTCCGCCCTTTCTATACATGTGTGACAGGTTACAAAAATATATTCAGAAAGGCGAGGCTTGCATTACAACACAACACTGCTTGTATCATTCTCCCCACCCCACCTTCCCATCCCACGCGCTGGAAATATTGTTGAGATAAAGCAGTATTTGGCAGTGAAGGAGCATCTTCTCTTAGCGGGAGCCAAGATATACATCCAAATAATGTGTGAAAAGTAATTAGGGTTCAATCAGAAGTAGTCATTGACCAGGCTTAAGAAACTTCTTTTCTTGCTTGCAATTTTATGTCTGTAGTAGATTTTGTTTAGCAGAGTAAATTGGTACTTGATGATGATTCAGTATCATTGTATTTCTTGAATATATTGATTCTGAATGCCTTCACAAAGAGAGTAAGGGTCATTTTTTCTGCATTAGCTTGGGTTGCATCCCATCTTCCTCTGACTTCTCTCAGGAGCATTGAACTGGGTTGTTGTTGTCTTCTAACCAGACTGAAATAGCTCTACATGAATTATTAGGTATGGAATGAGTAACACATATATTACAAAATGCTAGAAACTGACTTTCCAATTGCTAGACTTTGTAGTTTGATAGCTGATGCCAAATCTGCTCAATACTTGACCTTCTCAATAAACATGACAGATAGTTCTCTGAAACACTGGCCCTGCATGAACTCCATATAAAGATCATTCTGTTTGCTCCATGTTAAAAAAAAACCACAAGTAATTGTTCTAAAAAATATCTTCTAGATATTCTTTTCTTTTGTGTTACCTTCAAACCAGTTTTTGACTCCTGCAACTGCCTGGACTGATCCTTGCACTTTTCTTGGCAAGATGTCAGAAGTGGTTTGCCATTGCATTTCTAAGCTGGGGAGAGAATGACTGGCCCACAGTCCCCCATCTTTGTTTGCACCTAAGGTGGGACTAGAACTCACAGTCTCCCGATTTCTAGTATGGTTCCTTTACCACTATACCGATTTGGCTCTCATGTTCTTTCCCAGCAGGATCAAATACATGTCTTTAGTGTTGAGTCACTAAATGGAATTTTTGGTTCATATAAAAAGGGCTTCAGATTCACATCAGCATGGATTTTGACAATTTCAAATGATTTGTCTAGATCCAGCTTTTGGGCGAAGCAAAACTTATTAATAAATCTTGATATGACTTGTCAAAGTCTTTCTTGGTGATATCAATAGACAGTATCCTATTTTTATTCTTAGATATATTGAGTGACCTAATAAAACCTCTTGACATTGACAGGATGCAGCCTATGGAACATAGGTTCCTCCTGGTGAAGTAATGTATTATACCATTCTCAAACTGATGAGTGATAAATGAGGAAGGCACTCTCATGTTGTTGGTCTCCAGGATGGTTCTTAGTCATAAGAACTATGAATATTGATAGATACGGGGTTTGTGTGACCCTTTGGTTAGTTATAGGAGTGAGAGCCATTTAAATCAGTCCTCTACAAATGGAAACCAGAATTCCAGCTGGTTCAGATGATAACCTTTCCTAGAAGAAATAATTTTTGGCAGAAGCTTCTTTCATTAGAAAAAGAGGGATGGGTAGGATGGAGTCATGTATATGAGCAAGGCAGAAAGCTTCCTCTAGAAAATTATTGCTTTATTAAGAAGTATGTAGATTTTTATTTTCAAAAAGTAGTAAATCAAAAAAAGCATTATCACTGGAACATTTTTCTCAGTGCCTTTGTAAGAATGCTCACTGAAAAAACATTTCTTTCTCTTGTACCACCCAGGCTGTACTTTGATTATTTAATTTAAATGACAATGTACTATAAAGCAAAAGGCAAAGAAATGTTACGTTTACTTGGTTTAGATTTTGCTTTTGATCCAATGATTGTTAGTCCAATGGTGGCATTTCTTTATTCAGAATTTCAATTCATGATTATTTTTTAATTAAGATATTGGTTGCCTGGTAAATTCCACAACTCCCAACCCAAATTTCATATGGGGGCTGTTTGTTATTCTTCAGTAACTGGATGTATATAGTCCGATACATGTGAAAAAGAGATGAAACTTTGATCACACAATCACGTTTGCCATCTTGACTCTTTTGATCTACCCCTATGGATACTCCTGAGATGCCCAGAGGAAATTGAAGTTCAGTGCATCCACACAATGAGGTAAACTTTTTGTGTAAAAGTCCAGCAGATGCAATTGTAAGATCCCAGCCTCTCACACATCCTTATTAGTAGGAGGAAAATACTAGTAGGCTGGCCTTCGGTTGAAATTAAGAGCTGGTTCATACATTAAGGCAAGAATTTTTTAACTTAGTTTGTAGAACAAGTCATTATGGCTGGGTTTATTTTACTTTTTATCTTTCCTTTTAATTGTATTATTTATTCATTTGCTTGCTTATTTGTTAGATACAGTTAGTTGTTGTTTAGCACCATTAATTTGCAATTATGATGCGGTGATGAAAACTAACTGTGACCAATGCCCGCATTTAGGACAATAAAAGCTTTCAGTGTGAAACTGATTAAGGCCTGGTCAGTTTTAGACAGCAGTTGAAAGCTGGCCTGGAGGGTTCTAATCAACTAATTAAGATCATAGAGCTGAGCACCATAGCTTGCCTTTAGCTCTTTTTAGGCAAGTGCTGCGTGGTGGAGAAAAGCAGCTCAGGGAGAGATTGTTTGTTTAAGCAATTTCTCTGCCCTGTGAGGGGGAGAGAAGGAAAAAAAACCCAGTCAGGTCAAAGACAGGACACCGTATGTGAGAACTTTATCTGAATGGGAAGGCAGCAGCCAGCATTCTTTCTCTCTCTCTCTCTCATTCATGTAGTTCCTTAGCGACTTATTTTGCCAGAACAAAATGCAGTCACTAAATGAGGACTATCTATTATAGCCTAGCTTTAAGGTGTATTTTACTCTTTAGTTTATATCCACAGCACCAACCATGATCTGAGAGAAAGAAACTGTTCTCCCTAGATTACTTGTATCTATTAACCATTACATCAAGCTCATCTACACTGAACTTGGACTGGAAAATGTTTTAAAAGATAAGATGGGGCAACAGAGTGCTCTCATCCCTAAAGCAAGTTCACTGTAGAAACAAAACATATTTCTCTACCATCCAATCATGGTATTAGTAAATTGGCCATTTAACGTTCAAAGAGAATGGTAAAATGGCTCCCATGCCACCAAAGAACTACTACTAAGAAGGGATGAGGGAACATTAAGGAGCATTTATCAAATATCTCTTGAAAGAATGATAGTTGGGTAGAACAACTAGGAAACTTTCAAGGGTAAATCATAACACACAGCTTTCTATCTTGAAGGATATCATTTGCTTTGGCTCTGTTCTCCATGGTGTATGGGTGAATTTTAAAAATAACTTGCAGCCCCAAAAGGCAACTGGACAACTGGATTTTCTTCAGTCAGAACTGAAGAAGCTTCTTGGATGAGAGGTGAAATGTTTTCAAGAGAGAAAAAATACCAAGAAAGTCCAATTACCTTCTGGAAAAGGACTTTTGGAACATCCAGGACCTGGATGATTGAGAATCTCCATAGACATTAACTTGCACTGTTGAAAAAGAATGAGAACTAAGTGGAATGGCTATTGAAATATGTGTTTATTATCTAAGACTTGCTTAAGAGCCTGATGGCTGATGAAAAGCCTCCAAGAAAAACACCAAGAAGTAGCTTATTTTCTGACTCCATCATTCAGTATTGCATTGAGTAAGGCTTTTAAAAAATAATGTTTTTATATGTCACTAATATAATTCCTTTTGTCGAGATCTGGAGATAATTTATTTCTATGGTAATGTCCATTAAAACCTCTCCTATGCAGTTTAGTAGACAGGAAGGCTTTCCTATAGATTTCTCTTCTTAGTAAGAGCCACAGCAATCACTAATGCAAGCTTCCAACTTATTTTGTATGAGTGAGAGATTAAATCTAAATTGACACATACATAGAGTAATTTCAGTTGTTTTGCTTTCATAGGAAAGGAACAATGTTTTAAGACACTTTTATCTTCATTCTTATTTCATCAGAATTATATAGTTATATTTGCTACTTATATTTGTCATACACTTGTATTATCTGCTATGGGAAACATTATAAAGCAAGGCTTGCCTGTTCTCTTCTTCATCATAATGCAAGGAGCTTTATACAAATAAAACATTCAACCTGAACATTGTTTGGAAATCCTAAAATGGACACCCTTGCACACAAAAGGAAAGGTGAGTTCTCAGCCTAATCAAAGTAAATACTCTTGTCTCCAACAGGTACCTTTCACCCAGGGGTGGGATTCTACCAGTTTGGCCCGGTTTGGGTGAACCAGTAGCTGTGAGGATCAGCTGGGAGTGAACCAGTTCGGTTTGCTCCGACAATCATCTGTTGGGCCCACCCACCCACCTGGGCTCTAGGTTGTGCTTTATATCCTGTTTTACAAGCTCAGCTGATTCATGCAGAACAGTGGATTGCCATGTGTCAGCTGTTTAACACACAGGAATTTCTGGAGAAGGTCAGGAGCAAACATTCTGCATGCACGCAAAGCGCGCACTCACCAAACCAGTCATTACACCGGTTGAATCACACCCCTGCTTTCACCATAGATCTAATGTTATTTGTTTCATAAATGACCACATGTCAGTCCTCTGTCTCTGCTACTTTCCCAAGTCCTTAACTCAAATACCTATTTTCTGAGCGTCTATGGCTGCCTGTGCAAGCCCAGGAAGAGGCAGGACTTCATAAGGAGCTGCCGACGGGTAGAAATATGGAATCCATGAGTGATCCAAAGAACCCTCATCCACTTCCTGTTATTAAGCTCTAACAACTTAACCCCTGAGGACCAATATACTAGGATGCTACCACCAAACCAGGCTTCACCCATATCTCATCAAATGCTTAACCTTGATTCTGCTCTTGAAGGTACAGGATGCTGCCACTATTTTTAAGTGGAGAATCAGTCTGGTAGGAAGTGGTACCATAACTAAGTTCAGCTAAACTGTATGGGCTTATAGTGTTTTATGTTGATTTGGACCAATGGGCAATCAGGGTTTCTGATTATGCTGCAGACTATCTTCTGTTTAGTCAACACCTGTAAATGTAGGGACTTCCACATCCATGTAAACAGATAGGTAGAAGGGGTGGGGTGAAATTACACTTTTCTTCCACTTTTCCATATTAATAATAAATGAAGCGGACTAAATTATACTCTCTTCCAGTGAAAAAAAACAATTCCCTTAAAAAGCCAATTCTGAGAAAATTGAAAGATGAACATATGTGACGGCATCACATTCCATGCCTTTTTCCTGATTTTGGTATTATATCCTGCAGTTGATGAACATCACAATGTTTCGTTGGGATTCAATAATCCTTTTCTCTTTAAATAGAAATGAAGATCTGACAAGGTTAAGAAATATACAGCCTTTCTTCTTAATACCTGATTTCATACATGTGAGGTTAGGCTTTGTGTTATTTGTGCTCGGAATTTTGGGGACCTCTGAGGAGAAAATATATATAACCACCAGCAAATTCAGCCTGGTTCTGGGAATCAGCCTTGGCAATGATTAGTTCAAACTAAGCCCTAATCAGTGGTGGCATGCTACTGGTTCGGACCAGTTCGGCCGAATCGATAGTAAAAAAAGCCTCTGACAATCAGCTGAGAGGAGTGAAAAAAGCCTTGGAGGATCAGCTGAGAGAAGAAAGAAGAGAAAAGTGCAGGATCGGTCCTCCCACCTGCCCCTGCGCTTTTCTCTTCCTTATCCTCTTAGCTGATTGGTGCTGCAGGCCTCAGCTGGTGTGGGGAAAGCTGCACATGCACATTAGATGTGCGCAGGTTAGGTGTACGCACATGTGTGTGATCACCGAACCTGTAGTGGAACAGGTAGGATCACACTGCTGGACCTGATCTCTAAATCTCAGACTAATTCCTGTAGAGGAGAAGGCATTCTCCAGTGCAAGATTAGGTAGCTGTCAAATTTTGAAACAAATTGCATTTGAAATCTGGAAATCTTTGCTTTACATTTGTACATATTAATTTCGCCAATACTGCCCATTTCTTTTGTTTGTTTTTGTTGGTTTTGTAGTGTAAGCTGAAACTGCCTTTCCCATAGCAGTAGAAACAACAGCAGCAAAACCCTACACACTACAGTAGTCTGGGTATGGCATCACATATCTAAAAAGGCTCGAGGTTCCATTCATTAGCATACAGTTCACTCTTATTTTAGCATGCTTTAACTGTTAACATTTTTAACCATCTGTAAAGCAATCCTCAAGCATCCTAAATGGGGTTGAAAAGTTATTAGCTCCGTCTCCCCTTGAATGAGTTCTTATGCTTTATCTTTTGCATCCAACTGAGAAGCCACCCTTGGACTTCTAGGACTTGTACGGAATGGGGATAAATGAGCTGGTGGCGATTGATGTGGCTGTCCCACCGGTTTGCAGTGCTGTGCTGTTGTGCTTAATTGGTAAGCATTCTGCAGTATACCCTGAGTGCTGAGGGGCTTGGGGATCATATATTTTCAGTTTCTTGAACATGATTAGGTTTCTTGTAATTTACATTTTTTGCCACTAAACAGTGATACATTATATTTAGAAAATGAGATGCGCTGAGTGCTAGGAAGATGTGACAATGACAAATCTTAGGAATGTTAATACTGAAAGCCATCATAGTTCAAGTCTCAGTAGTTGTGTTAGAGCTTAGGCAAAAGCAGATGAAGAGGAAAGAAAGATATGCTTGCATGTCGGTGTGAGTGTGTAGGGCAGGGAGAGGAGGCGTACATTTGGATTGTCAAACTGTTTATTGTGGAAATGCTGATTTTTGCTCATTTATTTAAAAAGGTAGTTGCTTTGGTATTGAGTACAGTTTCTCAGGAATTGTATGGAAAATGCCTTTATTTTCTGCAAACACCCTAAACACATATTGTTTGCGTGTGCATAACTGGTGAGTCATGATGGTTCCAATGTTGAACCTGGAGCAGGGAGACCCAAATTTTACTCCACCTTTAAAATCTTGAAGCTCACCAGGTGACTTTGGACCACTTTAATCTCAGCCACTGGCTTTGCTCTCAACCCAACTTACTTCACAGGGATGTTGTGGAGAGAAATAAGAAATAATTATTGCTACTCTGTCTCTCATTATCCTAAATGAAAGACAGGAGAGCAATCCAATAAATAAATTTTAAAAAGCTGGGCATGTTGAAAACTTACCTGTAGAAGGAACCTGAGAATAGCCCCATTCCCATTTTTTTTAATTTTATTTTTGGTCAAATTTGCAACCGATAACTTGCAAACTTGGATGCTTTTTATCAGCCACAATGCAGAGGTGGTATTCAGCAGGT